>BTPG01000008.1:59953614-60196152 GCA_036245525.1 Semisulcospira habei | reverse complement strand
TATCCTTTCAAATTCTTTAGTAAAAATTAATTCTTTTCAGAAAACAATTAAAACAGTTAAAAAAAAACCTTGACTTCTAGAGAAAGTCAGACAGTGGCGGTGACGTAAAAGAGGCATCTGTGTCACCACGCAGACATTGACATAATGCTCTAAATATGACGTAATTATCTCTCTCACACATATGCGCGCATCTCCAAGAGGCATAGATCCTCATGTGCCCAGAGGGCGCATCAGTGAAAATCTATGCCTCTTGAGGATGTTAGGAGCGTGCATGCACGCACGCACACGCATATATACACATCGACGTGCTTTCAGAAGAGTATGCAGGTGTACTTAGTACAGCATGTAGTCAGTGGCGGTGATGTAAAAGAGGGCAACTCCGTCACCACGCAGACACTGACATAATACTCTAAATATGACGTCATTCTCTCTCTCGCACGCGCGGCTCTCTCTCACACAAACATGCGCGCATCTCCAGGAGGAATAGATCATCCGGGCGCATGAGGATCTATGCCTCTTGGAAATGTTTGGAGCGCGCGTGCACGCACACACTAACACGCACATCGACGTGCTTTCAGAAGAGCATGCAAGTGACCCGTGTACTTACTATATCATGTAGCTAGGTAAAGTTAACCTGCTTTCACACAAATTATAGCAAGACTGAAATTGTACCGTGAAGTTTTAGTTTTGTCACCATTTGCTCAAGCCTATGAAGCGAAAGTGAAACTCATATCACGTTAAATATAAAATTACGTAAAAACTAACGGCTTACGTCATGACAAATGACGTTTGACAAATCAATGACGCACATGTCCTGCGCCCCTTATAGAACTCACCGACGCATTGGCAGATCTGTGAGACGTTTTCAATAGGAGATAATTCAACATCAGAATCAGGTCAAAGACAAAAGGTAGGGACCCTTGACAGCGAGAACAGCTCTCATATAGAACGGACTTTGTGGGTTATGGTTCATCCCATCTTGTTAACTTTGCTTTGAACTGCATAAGGGTGGAGGCATTTCTCAGCTCAGTCGGTAAGGCCCCATACAGGCCAAACAGAAATTTTGAAGATGCCATATTGTTTGTTCTCAACACTGTTTATACTTTATATTATATAGAAAAACCTAGACATTCCATCATACTTATATTGTATGATTCACAGCAGTGTTTTTAATACTATCCAGCCACACATTCTCGAATCGATAAAAACTGCGAACGGTGTGACTGCCATCAGAAGTTAAAGCATGGATTTTCAATTATCTGACAAACAGACCCAAGTACGTCAAACTACACTCTTCTATGTCCAAAAGTATTGTTTCTAACACTCCATATACCAACACAGGCGCTCCTCAGGGCACAGTGCTCTCCCCTTTCCTCTTCATCCTCTATGTAGATGACACTGGTATGGTTGGCAGAATCACAAAGAAAGACGACAGTCACTTCAGGGCAGAAAGTAGCAGGTTTGTTGACTATCTCAACTTAAGGCTGGCAATACATGAGAAATGTTGGTTGAATTGGATGCGATAGAGACATCCCAGATCCTGTGCGAATCAAGGGAGTAGAGATGGAAAAGGTTGATTCGTATGTCATTTTTGGTGTCATTCTGGGTAATAAACCCAACTGGAAAGAAAAGACAAATACTATCATTAAAAAGGCACAGCCTGATCGTCTGTATTGTTTATGCAAGTCAAGATCTTTTGATGTTAACCCATGTATTCTGCAATCTTTTTACTGTAGTAGTGTCACCGGTGTTTTTACTTTCGGAGCAGTGTGTTGGGGAGGGAATATTGCTGCACAGGTAAATGGTTGGTTGTACGTTGCTTAACGTCCCGACAGCAACAAGACTTTCTCAGGACGTGGCTGCACTGCTTGTGAAAAAAAAACCAAAACTAAACAGAATATTGAATGTATGTCGCCAGCCGGTCTAATATGCTAAATAAACCTAAGACCATTTAGCAACACACATCCAATATCAAGATTCAAGCTACAGGCAGCGCAGACAGTAGGGAGAGTTAAAAAAAAAAAAAGGAAAATACAGGTGAATGGACCAAGGGTAGACAGAAACACATGCCCCAAAATAGAGGGGAAAACCCACCCTGTGGGGCTGACCAGGGTCACCCTGGGAACTAAAAAGTAGTTAATCCCACCCAAGTCCCCCAGGGCAGACCCGGGTGGGGGACAGGAAAATGGAAGGGTGGACAAGTTGATCAAGAAAGCTGAGAGGGTGATAGGCAGAAATCAGGAACACTTTGACTCGATCTACCAGACGACTGACGAACAAGCATACTGAATGATGAGACTGATCCTTTGAGAGATAATTTTTACTCTAGACATAGTGACAGAAGTGGTATTTGATACTTTTATATATGTACACGAGTTCTTTTATCCCCTGTGCATAACAGTTGCCAATGAGACTCGCACTAGCGGACAGAAGAGAACCTCAAAATCTATGACCACCTACACACGCGCGCGTGTGTGTGTGTATGCGAGATTTGTGTGAATTAAATGTTTGAGTGTATGAGTGCCAGAGTATTAAAATCTATTGCTAAGTCTTTCTGTGCAGTGATAATATGTGTGATATGTATAAAGGCATTCTGTTAATGGAAAACTCTCCACATTTGACGGGAAAAGGTTAACAGGGATGGAAAATATGAAAGGCTGTCCGTCCCCGGACAAATCTTGAGAAAAACGTGAACCATCCCTGCAGTGTTTTAAGTAAGTGATGGACTCAATGGGGCGGATTTTTGTCATGCTATCTGTCCGTAGGACGGACAATTTTGAGTGCTAGCAGAAAGCCCGTGTATAGGTAGTGATAATATGTGATATGTATAGGCAGTGATAATGTGTGATTGCATTGTTTTTATGTGTGGATATATGCTATTTATATGCTTGTTTTATTATTTTTCTACTGAGACAAGACGGTGCAATTTCTTATTTAATGGGATTAATAAATTATTTGAATCTTGAAGCCTTCAATGTAAGATTTTCAGAACATATAGTAGTTACAAAGAACAAAGCATACACACACACACAAAAAAATCACAGAGAAATGTAATCAACCATGCAAAACATGACAATAAACAATTTATACATTATGTGAAGTTGTGTGTCCAGGTAGGCCTGTTTCATCTACACACACAACACAACAGAACTCTTCACACTGCAAATGAACAAAAAATAGTTTATTCAACTGACTGAATGCAGCTAGTTTATTTTGATATCATATGTACTGCTACAACAAATGACTCGCTCAAAGGAATAGTCCTCTAGTTCAACATGACTGAGAAAGAATACGAATAACAAATTTATAATGCACAACTGACTGGAAAGTTTCCTCCCACCTCCCTCTCCTCTTCTTTACAAATTCTATGCCAAATGATGTTCCTGCAACAATTGCATGTATTTCAAAACGTATAAAAGGTAAAGTTTCAATTATCAAAAATACTTTGATAAATTTCACAAATTACTAAAAAAAAAAAAAAAAGAAAAAAAAAAAAAAGAAGTAATTATCAAGGACAGTTTAACCTTCACCATATATGTCAAGTGGTATTTCTGTGTTCATATCTCAATCGTATATCTAAATACATGTACAGCTGTATTAATCCATAACATCCTGAGGCTGATTTAAAAAAAAAAATGCTTATTTGTCCTATAAAGGCTACATTACAGATTATAGATCAACTGTGTTAGTTCAAGGGTGGTGCCAAAACAGCTTGGCACCTCAGGCGCCAAGCTATTCTGGCACCACCCTTAACTTTCATAGTCAAAATCTGCTTCAAGCAATGGGTATATTATTATCAGGATGAAAAGGGTTAAAACAAACATTTATGACTTTGTCAACAATATCGTAAAATAGATGCTGACCTTTAAAAAACAGAAGGGTTTCTGTTAAGATTTTGTTTATCTGAAGTGATGTACATTAACTAACTATATTACAACTATAGATGCACTCACACCCACGATGACCCCACCCGGGTCTGCCCTGGGGGACTTGGGTGGGGTTAGGTATTTTTTAGTTCCCAGGGTCACCCTGTTCAGCCCCACAGGGTGGGTTTTTCTCTCTATTCTGGGGCATGTGTTTCTGTCTACCCGAGGTCCATTCACCTGTATTTGCCTTTTTAAAACTATCCCTACTGTCTGCACTGCCTGTAGCTCTTGATATTGGATGTGTGTTGCTAAATGGTCTTAGCTTTATTTAGCCCCATGTGTTAGGTTTATTTAACGCATTTGACCGGCTGGCGACATACATTCAATGTTCTGTTTGTTTATTTTTTTTCACAAGCAGTGCAGGCACGTCCTGAGAAAGCCTTGTTGCTGTCGGGACGTTAAGCAATGTACAATCAATCAATCACACCCACGATGAACCATGCATTATGGTCATTATATAAAGACTTTTAACCATGCACGTAAAATATATGGGTGTGTCCATGCCCACAATCTACTCCCCAAGTATTTTTAATGTTGAGACATATGGAAAGATTAACCCATTTAGCCCTAGGATCCTGCAGCAGGAGATGGATTGATCATGATAATTCAAGTATAGCGCCAGATGAGCTTGGCGCCTTCAGGCACCAAGCTCATCTAGCACTACCCTTGCATTATCATGATTAATTCATCTCCTACAACTGGTACAAAGTCGTTAGACGATGCCTCCACAAGTTTGGAAATGCGGCCATGGGGTTAAGAGGGTTAAACTATTAACTTTACGCAACAAAGTCTAAAAGCAAACGCGTAGAATGGATGTTAATATAAGAATAAAAAATGTATGTTACACAAATGTCACAGTGGCCACTGAATTTTGAGGGCACTGTGCTAAGCTTTCAGTGCAGATGTGCCAATGACATACTTGATTAAAATATTTGTACCATTAGACTCACAGTACATTACATTTCAAGGCATCAACACATCATTTTTTGTCACTCTTCTCAATTTAAAAAACAAAATAAATCTCACTAAATGATGTGTTTATTGATACCAGGCCTACACATTTGTCTTTAAAAGACGTGTCATTGACCTGAAAAAAGTGAAGTCATTCACAAAACCTTCTGTGACAAAATTCTGACCACACTACGTCAGGCAAAGAGCTCACAGTGGAGAACACTGCACCGTACAAATATACAGTCTGAGCATCACGCATTGTTTCAGTGTAGTCTCTTCCCTTATAACAAGGTGGAATGTAACAAAAGTCGGTAATACTAATAGCAAAACTTTTTCAGACGTCCTGACAATACTCTATGTAAATTACTTTGCTTACAACAAACTTTAGTTATAACAACAAGAAAAATTAGGTCTATGCGAAGTTTAATTACTGAATTTTTGTTTTGTGGACTGTAAAAGACTAGCTATAGACAAAGAGCAGATGCGGCTCGGTCCTGGTCCACACAAATATACAGGGATTGCATTTTAAGAATCTGTCCTTTGCCTTTTATCAATGCAAATTGCATGTCAAATTGCTCGATTATCTTTTGTGAAATTATCTAGTTAATAATTTTAGGCCAACATCATGACTGATGTATTCTTTTGTTTGCAATGCTGCATTCTGATCAATTATCGGGCATGTACATAGTACTACAACTTTCATAAAATAGCTGTTGTTCGGTCTCATGCGCACTGCTGAGCGAGCCAAAATCCATTATTACCTTAAAAATTTCAAAGCAGATGAACAAAGCACTGAAAAAAAAGGATCAAGTACATTTATTATATTGAGCCATCTGTTGTTTGATGTAGTGCTAGTAACCGGCAGATGTGATTAAGAGACCTGAATCAAAATGTCAGTGGTGTCAGAAAAACAAAACTTTACCTAGAGTCTTTCAGTTTGCGACTGATCTACTCATTGTAGCTTCCGTTACCTGTTGTGTGTATGATGAATTTATAGATGTGTTTGTGTGTGTGTGTGTGTAAACAAACTTGAACCATATTCCTAGGTCCCACGACAAATGGCAATAAAAATGTTATCGTTTTATTCTTCAGGTGAAACGCTTGCAGACGACTCGACTGCATAGTATTGGACTGTCGCCTTAGAGCGTGATTTTGTCTCTGTAGACATAAGTGCTTTCTATAACGGTATGTGTTACTGAGTAAATTGAATAATAACAGCAGGTTTTGTCTATTCAATCCTTTTCAGATTATCGGTTTTGTGAGAAATGCAACCAGACATCTCGTCAGTTTCACTCACCAGTGCAGAGCTTTCGCTTCTCATGCTGTGTGTTCTCTGTTAATGTGTGTATGGAAAAGTATTCTTGAAAGTAGGTACACACTTCAAAATTTCATTACTGGTGGGCATACTTATATAGGAGCTTACTAAACTGGCAGTATAAGTATATTTTGCGTTTTCATTTTGCCAAAGTATCAAGATTGTGATTTTTAAGTCCTATTTATAGAAGGGACCTTTTAGGATGAGTTGTGGTGGGTCGAATTTAATAGCATGTCCATGATGTCAAAGGCAGGCAGGCCTAATCTTCTGACAACAAAAGTAACAAGATAAAAATTACGTTAGTCATGTCTAGTTACGCTAACCTCGCTGCTGAACTACATTTGGCGCAAAGCGCCGTATGTGCGGGTGTGTGTGCGTGCATGTGCGAGTATATAATTATGTAAACAAGAGAATCTTCAACATTTCTGTATGCACAAGCCACTTGAAACTTGCCGAAATACTTTATTTAAGGGGTGGCTAAGACAGCCTCCGAGCATAGTGTAATTGGAGGTCTCATTGAAGACATAATAGACTGTTCATAGAAAGTCGGTTGACCCAGATTAGAGTCCATACTTTTTGTCATATTTACTTCAAATTTTGGATATAGCTTGTTCGGAGAAAGACTCTGAATGAGTTCATCAGCCAGCTTTGTACCATTTTAACTTCTTCAATAAAAATTAATTCTTTTTGGAAAAAAAATTAAAACAGTAAAAAAAAACAAAAAAAAACTTGACACCTGGAGAAAGTCAGACAGTGGTGGTGATGTAAAAGAAGCAACTTCGTCACCACGCAGGCATTGACGCAATACTATAAATATGACGTAATTCTCTCTCTCTCTCACACACACACACACACACATGCAAACAAATCCAAGAGGCATATGAGGATCTATGACTCTTGTGTTTGGTGTGTGCGTGCACGCACACACATCGACACGCTTTCAGAAGAGCATCCAGGTGTACTTAGAATATCATGTAGCTAAGGTAAAGTCAACCTGATTTCCCACAAAATATAGCAATACTGAAATTGTATCGTGAAATTCTAGTTTTGTCATCATTTTCTCAAGTCTTGAAGCGAAAGCAAAACTCATAATCATATCACGTTGAATATAAAATTACTTTTTAAAAAAAACCAACGTCATGAAAATGACGTTTGATATAGCGCCCCTTACAGAGTTCATTGTGATGCATTGACAGATATGCGAGGCTCATTCAAAAGGAGACACTTCAACATCAGAATCAGATCAAAGACAGCAAGGATAGCTCTCATATAGAAGGGAATTTGTGGGTTATGGTTCATCCCATCTTGTTTTTGGTTTTGGTTTCTGGGAAGAAAAACAAATTATTGAATATTGAATTATTTACAATATATCAGTACATACATACATGTGTCAAAAAAGGGAAAACTTGATGGAGTGGGTATACACTACGATTCAAACAAAACTTTACTGGGAGTTTTGGAGAAGACATCTTTCTAATGCCTGAAGATTTTACAATTCTGTCTCCAACACGAACAAGCTTACACACTTGTGGATACAATGCAACAAACTGCATCATTTTCCATTGTGTTACCTTTAAGTTACAACCCTTTGAACACGATACCCAAAAGTCGAAAGTTGCAAGGCTACATTTTCATGTCAGACGCGTTGTTTATCAAGCACTGCCCACGTTTCCTTTGTAAATCTGATTGCACCATTTAAAGGGGCATTCATTTATGCTGCAAATTATTTTATTTTGAAAGAAAAACTGTTGCTGTTGTGGTCTGAATAAGACATATATCCCCCAAAAAACATCACTTGTAACGGTTTCATACGCATATCTCCGGCCAGTGATTTAAATTCCGAGTAATATCGTGAGAAGGAGGATTATTTCTCTTTCAAATGCAACAAAAACCACTAATTTTAAGCGAGAATTATGGATTTTATCACAACAAAAGCTTACCCCCTAAATCAAAACATTTTGTTAGGTCTCTTTTAAGAGGAGAATGCAAACATTTTTTTTTCTTTCTGAGGAATTCAAATCAGAGCGTTTCATGAGGCATTTTTTTACTCTAGTAATGCGCTTGACATAGCAAGCACAGCAGAAGTAGTACCACACATTAACCCATTAAATCACAGGGTTTAAAGTTTCACATTTGTGTATAGTCCTATTAAAGCTATACATTACAGATTAGGAGATAAACCAACCATTTTCATTAAAATCTGGTGACAAAATTATAGCTTGGCATCCAGAGGCACCAAGCTATTCTGGGCAATACCTTCAACTATCACAATCAAATTTCTTTCAAGCAATAATGTTTCAGAACAGAAAGGGGTAGTATAGTGGAGAAAAATGACTGGTTATACAACATATAGACCTACAGATATAAAACTAGAACATGTATAACTGTGACTCCATTAACCAATCAACTATTACCGACCATACCGTTCAACAGAAAAGACACAGTTACGCTCCGCTCAGCAATCAAGGGCTTAAACAACACTGCAATATTTCCACTGGTGTTGAGTAAGCCCACTTGAACCCATGCCCATGACGGAACAAGGTAGATATGCTGCAAGAGAAGGGATGGCAACCAACTGAGTCACACTGATAACATACTGGTACATTTTTATGAAATTAATTATTCCGAATGAAAAGAATGAAAAAAAGCAAACAAAAACGTCCAAATTAACTCGTCCAAGATGTGCCCCACATAGGCATGAGGCATAAAGCAGCATTTCCATACATAGTACATCTCAAGTGTGTTAATGCAAATGTCTAGCATCATATGTGAGTCATATATCCGGCCACTGTCAAAATCTTTTCCACCTGTTTACATATACTTCTATCAGCTATGCTGGTGATGACACACACACACACACAGACATTACAGACGCAAATAAGAAAGCAGGCCAAAAACAAGCAAGAAAAAACAACAGTGAAACAATTAAAACATATCTGATACCGAAAAGGCCCTTGAGTAGATGTCAGCCGCAATCAGCCTGCACACACCTGTGCGCGTGCAGATTGCGCCCAACTTCAGCTCGAGGACCTTATAATCCAGTCATAAATGTTTCCAGCTGACAGGGGCAAGAGTTTTTTTCAGATGGGAGACAAAAAATACATGCAAACAGAGCTAATGCTATGCACACGGACTAGAAACAAAATACTAAACATTAATAATTATTATGGCCACACCCATAGAGACACAATTTCACTATGAAAAACCTTCAAAGTACATATGTATAACATTAATAATTATTATGGCCACACCCATAAAGACACAATTTCACTATGAAAAACCTTCAAAGTACATATATGTATAAGCTGGTCTCACTACATAATAATGCATATAACAAATGCACACTACAAAGATACACACAAATTATTCTAGGAATTCACATGTGTTGAAGTGACCTGCTAAAGGGTTACCTGTTTGCCATATATAAGTGGATGGCTTTGATTGCTATAAAATTTGCCAATACAAAGGGTTATCAATGTTGTCTTGCCGCAACTAAGACTTTTCTACCCTTCTTTTCACAATCCATGTGCACAGGCAGAGTACCAGAGGTTTTCAATTGCCTTTTGAGCATACCTTTAACAGAAGGAAATCTCCTGCGTAAAAGAGAGAAGAAGAGCTGAAAAGCCTTTCATTTTATGATGGTCGAACTTCAAAGGTAAATTAGCCCCTTTTGTCCAGCATTATTTTCAAACATTCTAAGAACATTTACAAAAAGACACATTGGGAACTATTAACTCATTCAGTCCGACAGCCGTATTTCCCAAATTTTGGAGGCGGCATCTAACGACTATGCACCAGTTGCAGGAGATGGATCGACCATGATAATTCAAGGGCAGTGCCAGATTAGCTTGACGCTGACACTGAGGCGCCAAGCTAATCTGACACTACCCTTGATGGTCGCCCATCTCCTGCTGTAGTGCGTCAGGGCTGAATGGGTTAAACAACCATGAAACGACACCGTGAATTCATTACAAAATCGCCAGTCCAATCCGAGCCGAAGATTCAGGTTTCATGATTGATTGATTGATTGTACATTGCTTAACGTCCCGACAGCAACAAGGCTTTCTCAGGACGTGCCTGCACTGCTTGTAAAAAAAAAAAATAAACAGAACATTGAATGTACGTCACCAGCCGGTCAAATACATTAAATAAACCTAACACATGGGGCCCAAATAAAGCTAAGACCATTTAGCAACACACATCCAATATCAAGAGCTACAGGCAGTGCAGACAGTAGGGAGAGTTTTAAAAAGGCAAATACAGGTGAATGGACAAAGGGTAGACAGAAACACATGCCCCAGAATAGAGAGAAAAACCCACCCTGTGGGGCTGACCAGGGTGACCCTGGGAACTAAAAAATACCTAACCCCACCCAAGTCCCCCAGGGCAGACCCGGGTGGGGTATTCAGGTTTCAGTCAGTTGCTGGACTGTGACATGTCGAGGGCTTGGTGTAGGTGAAATCGATAGCAATATTCACCTTCATTGACTAGATCATAATTGTTTGTGCATGAGTTGCCGTCAATAAACTTAACCCACATAAAAATGGCGGAACTGTTATGATCTGAGGACTTGCCGATGTCATTGGCGGCTAGCGTCGACACAGCTCCGGCACTGACTGCCGGATCGTAATAGACCAACTGGTACGATCTCCTAAGTTCTGACTGTGCCGCTTATCACAGTTTCCGCGTACAGACTTCCCACTACTCGTATAAATCACTTCATTTATTCAGTCATGAACAAGACAAAGTCATCAACTGAAAACTAATTATAAGTAGTCTTCTTTAAATGATATCTGTCCTTGGCCTTTGGCTTTATACTCGGGGAGGGGGGTGGGGAGGGGTAGAATCTGGACTACCGCCACATGTCAGTTTTGACTGGTCGACTCAGAGCCGGACCCACATCAAGTCTAAGTGACCTTGAGCCTCGAACTGACTCGAAGTACCGCTCGCACAAATTGCTGGAGATAATCCGCTTTCCAAGTTGGCTGTCGGCAGCACATTGTGCCGTCGTGATTCCCGGCTGTAAGACTATTCTGACCTCGACGTCGCACTGCGGTACCGCTGACAGCCAAAAAATGAACCCGTCGCACGCAGACTGTTTTTCCGCAACCGTCGTCAATTCAAGACCCAAAAAACAAACACAAACCCTAGACGTCCAGGAATGCGGATTCAAATTGGTGCCAGCAAGAGGCATAGATCCTGATAAGCGCCCGCAACTGCGGGAGCTCTTGAGGATCTATGTCTCTTGCAGTTGGGTGGTACTAAGTTCAAATGTTCTTGGCACTGAACGGGTTAAACCAGACATATTCCCTGTATATGAAAAAGTGTGTGTGTGGGCGTTGTGTGCCGGGGGTGCGTGCGTGTGCGTGTGAAACTGGTGAACCTAAGAAACTCAGTTTTAATACGGAAATGATCCCACAAATGCCGAGAGGCATAGCGGATCATCATGAGCCCCTGTGCCTGCGTGGGCTCATGAGAATCCATGCGGCCGCTCTTGTCGCGGACGGGTCGTTATCGGCGCTGTTGAAGATTGATCTAAACGCTGGAACTTAATGATTTCGTGAGATATACTCGGCTCAGTCCTGCCTACTCTATACTCGGCTCGGGCTACACAGATTTATTTGATCATCTATTTCCTACTTCAACAGATAATTGTTCCGTTTTCACGCCAAAGATCCGGTTTGCTGACCAATAGCGTGTTATCATCAACAGCGGTGATCGCCGGACTGAAACCAACAGGTATTTTGGTCTACGAATAAACTGAATTTGGCACTACCCTTGAATTATCATAGTCGACCCATCTGCTGCTGTAGTGCGTCAGGGTTGAATGCGTTAACCCTTTGCTCCCTGCAGTAGGTCTCTTTAACTTTTCAGTAACTGACAGCCCTGAAAGTCTAAAATTTTGCCCACCAGCCTTTGGCTAGTGACTTGCAAGTTTTACTAGCCAAACTGAAAATGTTACTAGCCAAAACTGAAAATTTTACTACTGAAAATAGCCCCCCAACTCAACAATATAATGTACCACAAGTGTTTGATGCCCAATGTTAGAGAGTGTTTTCTGCCCAGAGGCATTGAAAACAAATATTTGAACTGACAATCATAACCAAGTTAATGTTTATGCCATGACTTCAGGCTTTTGATAGTATCAAGTGGAGAAATAACTGACAAAATCCCCATGTGAACTGTGGTGGGATTTTTTTAAATTTATTTATATTTTGTAAGTAGAGCTGGGCTTCTGTTTGCACAACATGTTAAAGGGTCTGTAGACCCCCAGGTATAAATTTTAGAGGGTATACAGACTAGCATTATAGAGGGTCCGCAGATTTATTTAAGAAAAACTGCATCATCTGTATGTTCCTTAAAATAAATTATCCACACCCGGGTCTGCCCTGGGGGACTTGGGTGGGGTTAACTACATTTTAGTTCCCAGGGTCACCCTGGTCAGCCCCACAGACAGGGTGTGTTTTTTCTGGGGCATGTGTTTCTGTCTACCCTTGGTCCATTCACCTGTATTTCTCTTTTTAAAACTCTCCCAACTGTCTGCACAGCCTGTAGCTCTTGATATTGGATGTGTGTTGCTAAATGGTCTTAGCTTTATTTAGGCCCCATGGCATAGGTTTATTTAACGTATTGGACCGGCTGCCGACATACATTCAATATTCTGTTTTTTTTTTTTTTTTTTCACAAGCAGTGCAGGCACGTCATGAGAAAGCCTTGTTGCTGTCGGGACGATAAACAATGTACAATCAATCAATCATTAAAATAAATTATCTCATTTCGCTCTCTCCTCTTTAAATGTGTTGTGACAGTGTGCTTGTGTCCTTTCCATGATCTGATTCTTTAACTGGTGAGCTATCGCGCAAAAGCCTGTCTCCCTAGCTCTCTCACACACAGAAAAAAAATCTCTATTTATTTATTTGTATGATCGTTTGATAATGTAACAGAATATAGCGTTTTCTGCTGAACGCGGCAGATTGACAACCGAAGTGTGACTTGTCTAAACTCTGTGTGTGTGTGTGTGTATGTGTGTGTGTGTGTATGTAAACTGATGTACTTCAAAGTTAGTTTCAACCCGTTTAACCACTCAGAACTGGGACGTGTTTCCGTGTTTGCCTAATAACTGTGTACCAGAAGATGGATCCGGCGACCACGATTTAAAAAAAAAACTGACAAACTTATTTCTGTTCAAATTTCTGGACTTGCTTTTTGAGTTTGCCTCAGTGCACATTGCGCATGCCATTCGAGTGCCGTCGAGCTTTAGCCATGGAAATACACTCAGCACAGCCATGGACTCTGAAATCTGTGTCGTAGCGGCGGTGCCACACACGGCCCCAGGGGTAGCATTTCTGGTACTGTCGCTTGTCGATGGAGATGGCGAAGTGCAACTTTCTTCTTAGCGATTATCAAGATCAGACGGTGCCGGATTAAAGAATCCGAAGCATTCCAGCTCTTCCTTTGGCCGGCTTTTTCTCCGCCATGTACAACTTCGTTCTAGATCGAAAGCGAAACGCACGATGCCGTATCCCATAATAGTATGTACGGTGACGTCACAGCAAGTAACGCGTTCAACATGTAGCGCGCACTTTGTAATAACATGCTGACACCACACATAAACTAACAGTTTGCCCGCCCTGTTACACTCGCACGGACGCCGGCGTCGGGTCGATTCTGAACGCAGCCGCGACTGAGCGAGCCGCTAAACGAACCAATTCGTCACTAAAAATAGAACGACTGTCACCGACCACTGTTATGGTACGCACAGTTCGAGTGGCGTGTTCGGCTACTGCCGCAAAGTGATGTAGGCGACTCGCGGTGCGGTCAGTTCACGCGCCGGCGTACCTGATGTTCGGCTGGCGGTTAGCCGTTGGATTGAAAAACGCCACGAGCGCACTCGCATTTGGCGAGTGAGTATTTTTTTTTACTCGCCAAATAAAAAATTCACTCGCCATGGCGAGTAAATTACTCGCCATTTTATATTACAAAGTCGCTAAATGACTTTTCCCCTCTCAAGTTCTTCTCTGCAACTGATGTGCTGCAGAAACATCTGTTAGAGGCGGTATTAATATCCCAAAGTGTCTGATATTCCAATCGCCATGCTTTCGCATCTTAGTAGGTCGACTGAAGCCATCTCTTTGCCGCAGTCCTGGAGGGCCACATTATTTTGGCGCCTTCCCTCAAATGCTGGCTAGGTCAGTTGGAATTTTCTCTTGATGATGATGCCTATACGATCACATTTTGTGTTGTTTTGGTGTGGGGTGGTTACCTTAGATATCATATAAACCCCTGCATATATGATATACCCTTTACATTGTGCAAGCCCCTCAGCTGATTTAAAAATAGGAACAACTTTAAAATGGGGCTCGGAAAGCATTCCATATCATTGCATGCACATGAAGTCATTAACGGGTGGGCCCCAAATTCTAGCAAAGAAGTATAAAAAGATAAAATTGATGTCATGTCTTGCTGGAAAACATTTCTGGAAAACAATGTAGAGCACTGTGTGCGTCTATGTGTGTGCGTCTGTGTGTGTGTGTGTGTGACAGCGAGTGGAGCCCGTGTTTGGGGATGGACAAGCTTTATGAAAATTTGGATATTGTCCCTAAAAGAATTGTCTTAAATTGAAGTTTTTTAATTTATGAATTAAAATACACATTGGCAAGAAAATGTCCGTTTCACAAAAACCAGTTGATCCACATTTGAGTTCGTAAGTTTTCTTATTCTTACTACATATTTTGCATATGGCTAAATTAAAAGAAGACATTTAAAGGGTTCATTAACCAGCATTGTACCTAGTCAACTTTTTGGGTGAAAATTAATTTATTTAAAAAAATACATTATCACATTTTTTAAAAAAATCATTTGGAATTATTCTTAAAACAATTGAATATTTTATGAAAAAGCAAACTTCTCATTCATATTCGCATATTTTATAAATGGTATATACATAAGCATACAGTTTGTCTTAGCTGTCAGGTACAATTAGGATAAAATTGTGATTTTTGGCACCACTTTTTCAGTTATTTTGAAAACTGTCAACAGAACACTTTATTAATACCCGAAAGATTTTCAATAAACAGCGTTTTCATATGCCTGATGTTTGTCCTGGCTCTTGGGCAGGATTAGGTCAAATTGTGTAAGTTTGAGGCGGGAAAATCAGCTAGAAAATTGCCAAGTTTGATCCTCTAATATGCAACGTTAGTACTACAATGAGTGACATATAACATCAATTTTATCACTATGAAGATGGCGTATGCCATGAACTGAGGCTTATAGTGATGTCATTTCGCTGCTCATGCTATTATTCTTAAATAGAAAAGCTGCATGTCGATTTGCCAGTCCAAAGCGCCATGTGTCCATCTTTATTTCTGTGTGCCAGTGTGTGTGGATCGGAGGGTGGGTTAGGATGGAGGGAGATAGATCAGAAGGATATATTTAAAAATAGGAACAACTTTGGGCTGGGGTCCCATCTTGTTATTAAACTGTCTTTTATATCTGGCGGTGTAACGTTGTAGTCTGCTGAAAACATCTTCAAACCAACTGCAATAGCCCTTGGTCCATTTTACTTTTGTATCGAGCATCAGTCGTATTCCATCTTAAACACTACATGACTGGCCTTTCCACAAATTACAAAAGAGTCACTAAAGCAAGTGAGATGTAATTTCACTGAGCAATCCAAGCAGGTGACCTACTCACCTGGCATTTAAGTGTCCCTCGTTTAAAAAGCCTCAGTTTGACCAAACAATCAGACACAGGTGTAACCCCCACGATCCACATGCAGTACAATGTGTAGACATGGACGGGCCACAACAGGTCCTGGGCGGATTGAAGTAGGGAAAGACGAGAAAACAAATACCAGAAGAAAGAATATATCTGAAAAAATAAAACACGGAAGTCCTCAGTTGCAGTTGCCAACACTTATCTTTTATTATTACTAATCACTGAACTGCCAACTAAACTTTACTACATTAAACCAGAACCAATAACATGATCAATCAGTAACTAAATCAAAGAAAAAATTACAAAAAATACCAGAGGGGTAACTAAGTGAGGTTCAGGCTGGCAACAGGAAAATGTGAAGTCGGTGTTCTGAGGTGGCAGAGCTAAGTTTTGGTATTTAGTGTGAGTCAATCTGGTCCAAGAAACCCTGAAGAAAAGAAAAATAAATGCTTTATCTACCATTGACCTAATTTTACAATAATATAACAAAATTAATCACATTTCAATTCTCATCTTTAAAAACATTACACACAACTGCAATTTTAATACTAATATAGTCACATCATAACAAACACACAATCACAAACACTGACAACTAATGAACACATATTTTGTCCCATGGTTATCAGGAACGGATACTTAGAACTATAGAATGTAATCAATGCTCACTGAGAATCTATGTATGTAATAGTCAATTTATTACATACTACACAATTATTGTAGTCATCTGCACTCCATGACTATCTTCCGATCGGGCGATATAATTTACACCAAATGTGTGCGCTGGGAAATTGTACAGAACTCCCCACATCTAGTATAAATGCCAACAATTACAAATGAATTGTTTTTACATAGCGTTAACAGTGTACACTGCCGGCTATTCGTGTTTTCACAACACACTTCCCCCGTAAGCTTTTCTAAGTCCAACTGTCCTCATAACAGATCAAAACTTAAAATCGCAAATCCGCCTTAGACCTCAATCGTGAGTTATTTCAAAGTACCTTATTACTCATACATAAAAACAACTACAGACACAAACAATTCCACATAAACATACAATCCTAGAATCATTCTCATACACATAAAATATCAACACATAGGCGAATGAAATCTGCATAAAAACTGCATGGGTCACAAGCTTATTTCCAAAACCAATAAATGCAAAAGTAAATGAAAAAAAATGGTTTCTTCTTGCTCATTCAAGCGAACTTTAACACCTTCAGACAAAGTCTAAAAGTATTTTTAAACAACTACATTTTAATGAAAAATGGACACAACAAAGCATCTTTACAAACAAATTACATTTGTAATAACAAAATCAATTAAATGCAGACTTGCCTACCTGAAAAAACTGTTGTCAGTACTCCAGGCAGTTAAAAACCAGATTATGGCAGTTTTGACCATATTTATTTGTAAACCGGTAAAGATACTACTACTGCTACTATGCATTTTGCTATAAAAGGCGATGTATTTTTACAACATGCCAGCCATAAATGAGAAAAAAATCATTTTCATGTTCATTTAATTCAATTGCGTTTATATGTAGGCCTACTTTGTGGGTTTTTTTTTTCCCCTCTTTTCTTTGATTTTCGCCCTTTTTTGTTTTGTTTGTTCTCTTGGCTGGACTTCGCGAACGAAGATTTTATAGGAGTTGCCCACGACGTCTGCAGGCTTGTTCGTGGCTGCGGAGGCCAATCCGGGACAGGCAGGTTTGACCGCAGTGGCTGCAGGGGAAGGTATGGCCAGAGTTCTGAGTTGCGGCATCTCTGTTCTTTCTCCTGAGCCGCTTGTCCTTAAGGCTAGCTCTGCGAGAGTCCTCAAAGGAGACAGCTGCCTTGTAAATAGTGGAGCGCCAGGTGTCACGGTCCACAGCAAGCGAAGACCACTGGTGGTGGTCGATTTGGCAGGCACTAAGTGACTTCTTGAGACAGTCTTTGTATCTCTTCTTTGGTGCCCCTCTGTCACGGTGTCCAGTAGCAAGCTCGCCGAACAGGGTGATCTTTGGTAGGCGATGATCCTCCATCCTGGAGACATGCCCCGCCCAGCGGAGCTGTGTCCGCAGCAGCAAAGCCTCGATGCTCACGGTTTCAGCCTGTTCAAGGACCTCGACATTGGTGACATAGTCACTCCAGTGAATGCCCAGGATGGTACGCAGGCAGCGCTGGTGGAAGCGTTCGAGGAGTCGTAGTTGGCTGCGGTAGAGGGCCCAGGACTCGGAACCATACAGCAGGGTGGTGAGGACCACAGCTCTGTACACGCTGATCTTGGTGCCTGTTTTCAGCTGTTGATTGTGCCACACCCGCTTGAAAAGTCGCCCGAAAGCGCTGTTCGCTTTTGCCAGCCTGCTGTCAAGCTCCTTGTCCAGCTTGGCGTCCGACGTGATAATGCAGCCAAGGTAAGTAAACTGGTGCACTGACTTTAGTTCAGACTCGCCGATGGTGATGTGAGGAGGGCGATACACTGTCTTGGGTGCCGGCTGATGGAGGACCTCTGTCTTTTTCAGACTGACCTCGAGTCCAAAGAGCTGGGCAGCGTCTGCGAAGCAGGACGTGATGCGCTGCAGGGCTCTCTCTGTGTGTGCAACGAGGGCAGCATCATCAGCAAAAAGCAGCTCACGGATCAGTTGGTCTAGGGTTTTCGTGTGGGCCTGCAGTCGTCTGAGGTTGAACAGGCTGCCATCGAGACGATACCTGATGTACACTGCATCGTCATCATCGAGGTCCACTGTGGCCTGCTTCAACATCATGCTAAAAAAGATGGTGAAGAGGGTCGGTGCCAGCACGCAGCCCTGCTTTACGCCGTTGAGAATGGGGAATGGTTCTGAGAGGTCATTGTTGAGTCTGACCTGACCTTGCTGGTCCTCGTGTAGCTGGACAATCATGTTGAGGAACTTTGGGGGACAGCCAAGTCGCTCCAGGATCTGCCACATGCCTTGCCTGCTCACAGTGTCGAACGCTTTTGTTAGGTCGACAAACGTTACGTACAGCCCTTTGTTCTGCTCGCGGCACTTCTCCTGTAGCTGTCTCAGCACAAAGACCATATCGGTGGTGCTCCTGTTTGCTCTGAAGCCACACTGGCCCTCTGGGAGTTGGTCTTCAGCGATGGCAGGTACCAGCCGATTCAGGAGCAGCCTTGCAAGGATTTTGTTTGTTAATATAATTAGAATGACACTTGCCGACTTGGTCACTTTACTGAAGATCGTTTTTTTTTTTTTTTTACAAACAGTCGATTCATGGTGAATAAAATGCTGCTTAAACCAACCTTGTGCTGTCTGACCTGCATCGATGCTGAACCTTTGGCAGCATTTTCAATCTTGGCATGGGCATGTCTCTCACAATAATTTCGACCACCATGTTCCACCCTGAAATCTGTTTGGCACAATATGCATCGCATAAAATCCTGATCTTTTGACGATACAGTCAAACAAGGCCACTTTTTATTGTATGCTTTCAAAAAGCTGTGCTTTCGAGCAACTTGCTTGGCAGTTCGTCAGAAGAATGATCAGCATCACGGCTTCGATTCATTTTTGGCTATTATGAATAACTATCAGATTCTATTCTTTCTCACTGGTGTAAATCAAATGGAATCGAAAGCTAAACTATCCAAGGGAAGCAGTCACTTTCATAGCGCACTTCCCCCCCCCCCCCCCCCCCCTCTTTCCTATCTATTTTGTGTGCTTTGACCAAAATAGACCCATGATCACTGGTCGATCATGCACAATTCTCTCCCCTGACAGTCCTTTTAACTACTTTACTTTGTAATCTTCCTAAAATATTAGCACTGGCAGTCTCCTTTTTCTTTTCATTTATTACTACAATATCGACAGAAACCCCTTCCCCCCTTTTAGTAGGTTCTCTCTTAGGGTGCATGGAAATTTAGCTCTAAGTGGAGGCATGGAATGTATGCCCATGCAGACACCACAATAAAATGTCTTTATCCAAGGGAAGTAACAACAAACTGAGCGTCTTTTAATAGAAAAAAAACCAAAAACGTTGTGACCGTATTTTGAACATAGACCAATTAGTCTGGTTTAAGATTTCAACCTGGTCGAAACAACCACACCGGAGGAACGGAAAAGCACAGCCGACTTGCGGACTAGCAGGAACTTGTCTAACTTCTTGGAGTTTGGGGGACTATAGGGTACTAAGCTGCAACTAGATGCCAACTAAATTTCTTGACTGACTGCAACATTAACTGAGCGCATTCCGTTTATACTAACTGAAAATAAAGGAAACCTGAAAAAATAATGTATGTGCACTCCAACCAAATTAACAATTAACCACCTACAGAGGAACTACATCTTGCAGGCACCAGGGTATAGGAATCAAGTTCCCAGAACTACACAGTGTACCAGTGGAAGGATACATAATTATACACCAAAACATCTTTTTATTCTTAATATGCTTGACATTACTTGTGTCTTTAACTTTTCACAAATAACAGACTAAACTTGTATATTTTAGACTGGATTGCTCTCTAAATCAGTAAATGGTGAATAAAAACTGAATCATATGACAAAGGGAAATAATCAAAAATTGAATCACCCAAACACTTTCAGCGGTTGCTTCCCTTATTCTGCACCTTCTAGTTAACTAAACCTTTACACGTTTGGTAACAAGAAACTGTTACAAACAGTGGCGGTTACACAGGGAAGACTGATGAAGTAACCTCGCTGAGCAGGTTCCGCAAGTTCTATGGCACTTTGAATGCTTCGCCAAAGTGACCAAAGTAACTTCACCGAAGTCTCTGACGATCCCTTTGGATACTTTGCGAAATAGAACTGTGGGATATTATGAAGCAGCCTTACATCTGCATACTCATTTGAATTGTGAACTGAAGGACAAAAAAGTCCTCATTGAAGCAAGACAACATTAGGGCCCAATCAGATGTATTTGCACATTTTAGCATCAACCTTGCCCTGCAGCAGGTCCCTTTAAGTCAAAACATACAAATAAATCCAGTGAGTACAAGTAACAGCTAATACATAATTATGATCCCAGCCTTGATCACTGCCTACAGTATATGTATTGCAAGTTCTTGTTTTGTTGATACGTGACCTAAAAAATGAAATAAGAAGAAAGGCAAAGCCCTTAAGGCTCATGTGTATGACCGATCCAACATACAACAATAAGTAAAGGGAACATCTGCACCAACAAAATCCATGTTTTCTAAAATTTAATCAGTTTTCACACATCTGTCAAACCCCTGTGACCCTTGACCTTTGCGATGAGTCGACTAAATTAGTATACATAGGAAGGTCTTATCATCAGATACCTTTGTGCCAAATTTGATTGAAAAGTTTGCAAAAATGTTGAAAATAACTACAGTTCTGGTTGGTTAGTTCGGGTTTAACGTCCATAGCACCGAGGTGATCATGGACGGCCCCGACAGGCGGGTTATGGGGGACAGGGAAATCTATTGCCTATGGAGTACGACCGGACCTGAACACTGATCAACTCAGGCTCACTTCAACTGTGCCACTTTGATTTACCAGGACCTTTCAATGGACATGCTATTGAACAAATCCATTTTTCCCCCTCGACTGTGAGTCCAGCTACCAGGGCCGGGATGGGATTCGAACCCACGACCCGGCGATTCCCTTCGCTCTCCTGCTCCGACGTTTGAGCTATTTCGAACTCCCGTAACTACAGTTCTATCAAAAACTGGCATTTTATACACATTTGCTGACCTCTTGTGACCCTTGACCTTTCCAATGGGTCATCCAAATTAGCATGCCTAGATAGGTCTAACCATCAGGTATCTCTGTAGCAAGTTTGGGTTTGAAGTTGTGAATAGCAATTGAGAAAAAACATTTCTTGTCAAAATATGGCTATTTTGGACCTATTTCCCTGAGTTTTGTGACCATTGACCTTTCTGAGGGATCAACCAAATTAGTATGTATAGAAAGATCTTACCATCAGCTTTCTTTGTACGAAGTTTGGGTTTCTTGTCAAAATATAACCCTTGACCTTTCTGAGGGGGGTCATCCAAATTAGTATGCATAGACAGGTCTTACCATCAGGTATCTCTGTAGCAAGTTTGGGTTTGAAGTTGTGAACAGTATTTGAGAAGAAAAAACATCTTTTGTCAAATTATGGCTATTTTGGATTGATTGATTGATTGTACATTGCTTAACGTCCCGACAGCAACAAGGCTTTCTCAGACCTATTTCCTCGAGTTCTTGTGTCCCTTGACCTTTCCGAGGGATCAACCAAATTAGTATGTATAGAAAGGTCTTATCATCAGGTATCTTTGTACCAAGTTTGGGTTTGAAGTTGTGAATAGTATTGAGAAAAAATAAATTATGTCAAAATATAGCTATTTTTGATATATTTCCTGATCCCCTGTGACCTTGGCCTTTGTGAGAGGTCACTGAAATTAGTATGTTTAGAAAGGTCTTGCCACAAAGTATCCTTGCGCCAAGTTTGATGACTGTAGCTTGAATAGTCTCTGAGAAAATGACAACATTAAAATTTACCACAGATGACAGCGGACGGACGCCAGACGGATGACCACTGGCCCAGAACATACCCACTTTTGCTTCGCACAGGAGCCAAAAAGAATGGGTGTGCTAGCACTCACAATATACAAATTAGGAGGTTTACTATAATAATAATAATAATCCTTTTTTAATATTATTAAAAAAGGATCAGGTGACACCCTTATAATGTATACTTGCCATGTAGTCTAGCTTCAACCTATCTGTAAAACTTCTAAAGGTCATCCAGTGGGTGTAAATGCAGTACAAGCAACATTTGATGCTTTCATCCTGACCGGACTATGCATCCCTTATTCTGCCAACTCAGCCTTTAACCCCTTTCCTGCTAGATTACAACAGCAAGCAAATGGCATGAGCCCCGTAACTGCCTCTTGCTGGCCACATTGATATATCTGCAATTATCATGCAGAAAAATTAAAAGGTTTTCTGTTTGTGAAGCTTAAGACTTCATTTGTGATCACTGGCAGTTAAAGATGTTAACCCATTCAACCCTGATGCACTACAGCAGGAGATGAGTCGACCATGATAATTCAAGGGTAGTGCCAGATTAGCTTGGCACCTGTCGGCACCAAGCTAATCTGGCACTAGTCTTGAATTATCATGGCTGATCCACCTCCTGCAACAGATGCATAGTCGTTAGATGACGCCTCCAAAATTTGGGAAATATGTGCATCGGGCTGAATGAGTTAAAGAGACCTGCTCCACACGTATGTTTTCAAGTAATGCTAGACAAAAGAGCTAACTTCAGACGTTCATAAAATGAAAGACTTTCCTGTTCTTCCTCTCTACTGTACGTATAGGAGAGCTCCACCAACACAAGCCAGGGGCATTAAAAATCCTCCCTTTCATGTGCCTACTCATATGAATTATTAGTTAGTTAATTATTATTTGTTAGTTAGTTATTATTAGTTAGTTAGTTATTAAGGTTTAAGAAGGAGAAGGCAACTAAATGGCCATCTCATGTCAGTCACATGGTTTTGGGAAGAAGGGTAGGAAAGTCTTAGATGAGGCAAGACATCTTATCCGCCCGCATTGCAGCTGATCCCTTTATGTGTTTACACCTGTGGTAATTTCCATAATGATGAACATGACTGACTGCTGAGTGGGATCAAATGCACTGCTGACTTTAACCCTTGTGCTGTTGTTGTTGACAAACGTATTAATATAGCGGCCTCTACCCTTGAAGTTGCAAGAAGGGATGATGCAAATGATGTTCCGGGCCTTGTTTTCATCAATGTACCTCTTGAGAACTCTCTCTAAGTAATGCTCAAAGGTGAGGACCTTCTTGTCTATTTTGTGAAAAAGCAGCACCACGGTCACTGGATCAGTCGCTGATTCTGAGTCTGGACAGCCTCTAGAGACCAGCAGGCTATCTATCTTTTTCTTGATTTTCAAGAAGGCATCCAGCTCCTTTGGCTGAAAATCAAGCTGCATGTCCCCATTGTTTGGAATGCATATGGACTGAAAAACATGAGTGATAGTTTTTGAGAGCCAAGCCTGCAAAATGGCAAGTTCAGAAGGAAGGCACTGCATTCTCTCCAAAGAGGGAGATCCACCAAATGTAGGGTCAAAGTCAGTGTCTCGCTTCCACTCAAACAGGTGAGCAGGTGCATGCAGTTTGGTTCGGACGATCTTATCAGGATCTGAGGTGTCGCTGATGGCCAGGGCTAAATACTCCTCTTGAGTTTCATCGGAGAATTGTCCAACTGGAGACATGAATCTCTCTTCAAACTTTCTGAAGGTGATTCCAAGCATTTTTTTGACGGTGTTCACAAACTCACATAAAAGATTAGATTCATCTCCTTGCTCATACAGCTGCACCTGCAGACATTTTTAAGATTAAAATTATACAAGCACCACAGCGATAACCATGCACACAAAGTAACATCTCACACACAACCCTGATACTAAAACAAAGGAATACATAGCGGTATATACAGATCTATAGAGAGAACATCCCAAAGAAGAAAGAAACACGCTTACAAGAGACAGTTATAACAATTTTGTAGATATTTCTGGTTAAAACCTTTTTTCAAAATAGTCATACAAACAAGTACACAATATGCAAATCATTTCGTAATAGGAAGTCGCAAATAAATGAATGACGTGAAACATTATATGTAAAACTCCAAGTGCGTAATAAAATAAATGACACAAACGTTTTGTCAATTTTAAGTGTCAAAATCACAGAGCTGTAGAGGAAAATGGGTATGTCCAGAACATGTGGTGCACATGTCTGTGTGTGCGCTCGCATATTATGTGCATACCAATGCACACACACACACATGTATGTGCGTGTGCTCACACACACAAACACATAGAGAAGAACATAACAGAGGCCAGTTACTGAATAAGCAATTGGCCATTGGACTGACATCAGCCACACACAACTGAGTTGCAGGCCCATTGTGGCACATATTGGCCAAAGGACCTTTTGCTCACTAGGTGAAAATACAACAGACCTCTTGCAAGTATTCATGCTGAAATTTCTCCTGGATGGTCTCCCCATCAATAAGAAGTTGCCCAAGTTTTGCCCAATCTCTGCTTCTGCAAAACAAGATTATTATATATATATTGAGCAACATTTTGCTTGATATAGTGCTGATAACAGGCAGATGAGATTACGAGACCTGAATCAAAATGTCCGAGTTGTCATACGAGGATATTTTGATTCGGGTCAAGTAATCATATCTGTCGGTTTATCGGCAGTATATCAAGCAAAATGTTGCTCAATATAATTCATGTATCCACTGCCATTGGGGCTGAAGTTATTAATTTCACTATATTTGGACATAAAACTTCCCAGTTTGACACTACCCACCGAAATGTACTCAGCGCAAATCCATCCAGGCGTACATCTACCCAGTGCAAATGTGTTCCTCTGATTTTCTATTTATTTTTAGAAATAAATAAACTCAGCATGAATCTTCACAGCATGATTCCGCCCAGCATAAATCAACAAAGGCTTGAATTTACCCAAAGGAATATCTCAAAGGAATAGCGACAGCACAAATTTACACTGGGTAGATTTACACCCTGGTTGATTGAAGCTGTGTAGATTTTCGCTGGGTATCTTCATGTTTTTAAGTCCCTTCTATTTATAGACGGGACATTTTAGGACGGGTCGCGGTGGGGCGAATTTAATAGCAAGTTCCATGATGTCAATGGCGGGCAGGCTAAACCTCTAACAATTGAAGTAACTAGATAAAAATTACGTCATGTCTAGTTACGCTAACCTCGCTGCTGAACGTACATTTGGCGCGAAGCGTCACATGTGCGTATGTATGTATGTGCGTATGTATGTATGTGTGTGCGTATGTATGTAAACAAGAGAATCTCCAATATTTCTGTACGCACAAGCTTAAAACTTGGCTAAATACTTTCTTAAGTGGGTGGCTAAGACAGCCTCCAAGCATATTGTTATTAAATGTCTCATTAAAGACATAAACAACCGTTTATAGCAAGTCGATTGACCCAGATTAGAGTCCGTAATTTCTGGCTCACGTGCGAAGTGAGTTTATGTTTTGGGCCAGTGGTCGTCCGTCCGCCGTCGTCCGTCCGCCGTCGTCCGTGGTAAACTTAACGTTGGCATTTTTTCAAAGACTATTCAAGCCACATAGCCTTCGTGAATGTGACGTCAGTCAATCCCAAAACTCCTTGCGCGACGCCATGACGGCAAGGTGAGAAACTGAAAGTACACTGTCGAGTCGTTTATAATCGTCGAATCTGCCATCGAAAATGCCTGAGAAAGGTGCGCGTTGCTGCGTTAAAAATTGTTTTATGAGTTCACATAACACAGCTGGAGCCAGAATCAATGAAAATGTTAAGTTTTTTCGCATTCCTAAAGTTAAAACAAACCAAGGATCGCAAATGAAAGATTTGACAAGTAGGAGAAGGTTGGCTTGGGTATCCGCTATCAACTTGGAGAGGATCACTTTCTCGCATTCTTCAGAAGGATGTCGTGTTTGCTCAAGACATTTTCACGCTGGTAACGCTCATTTCAACTTACTTTTATTAATTATTTCTGTTATCTGTCAGTTTTATTAAGAGTTTTCCAAAAGACTTCTCTTTTCCCTACGCAGACGTGGGCTGAAAACATTGACGATTTCGTCGTTTTCTTCTTGTCATTTGTGCATTTGTTATTTTTGGCAGATGATAAAAAGAGCACTGAATTCGGAAATAATTTGTATAAAATCCTTAGTAGTTTTGTTCTGTTGGTGGCTGTGTGTTATACATTTTGTCATGTGCTCAGAGCTGACTTTGACGACAGTCTTGTCACAGGCTGGTGGCGAAAACATTCTAAGGCCGTGGACCCATCCATCCGTAAACTGCATATGAGCCTCCAAACTTTTGTAAGATCTGAACTGTTCAAGAGTGTAGGCACTAATGCCACACACCAGATAGCTTGTGAGACTTGGAAAATCCAAAGGAGGAATTGCACTGTAGTCCTCTGTCCAGGCGGATTCTGTGCAGTCGTAGGGGTCAAAACCATTCAAAAATTGAATTTTTTCTTCGTACCGAACCCTATGTTCACTGTCCAGTCGATCAATATATTTTCTAGTATCCCTTCCCTTCACTTTTTCCATTTTTTAAAACAGAAAAACACGCTCTGTTTACTCTCTCTGCTGTAAAAGGAAGTACGTCAACCTTTGCAACATGGCGGACGCATTGACAATGATCACGTGACGCACGAAGCCTATTCTTCAAACTTGGCCCAAGCATACTTTGTGGCAAGACCTTTCTAAACATATCAATTTGAGTGACCTCTCACAAAGATCAAGGTCACAGAGGATCAGGAAATAAGTCAAAAATAGTTATATTTTGACATAATTTATTTTTTCTCAAATACTATTCACAACTTCAAACCCAAACTTAGTTAGTTATTTGGGTTTAACGCCGAGCAGGCGACTAAGGCCATCTCACGGCGGGATGGGTAAAAATCTGGTCAGCCAGACTAAAAGCAAGGTCTTAAGACAAGATGTAAATATAGATTAAAAATCTCAGGCTAAAATGTCGCACATGTCTTTAAAAGAAACGTCTACAGACTCTCAAAAAGGGCAAATAAAAAATTCACATAGTCAATGAATGCTCAGATCTTGTTAAAAATATTGCATTCTCTCAAAAAATTGAAGATTTTGTCCGGAGGAACATCCCGGAACAAAACCTTCAAGGAGTCTGCTGTGAAGTGTTTATATCTGGTGTCAATGAGGTCAGCACAATACAGCAAAAAGTGTCGAACAGAAAACTGCTCGTCACAGGCAAAACACCATGGACGCTCATCCTGTTTAAGTAAGTAAGAGTGCGTAACATACGTGTGCCCGATGTGAAGCTGAGCAAGGACAGTCTCCTCACGGCGGCTGCCGCAGCGGAAAGGTAGACTGTCAGACAACTTAGGAAGAGCTTCATGAAGCTTGTTCCCTTCCTCTTTGTCCCACTCGGACTGCCACTCGCGGGCTATGTACGCACTAATACCAGGTTTAAAATCACTATAGACAGTCTGTGTGTCAGGGACAAGGTCACTGCGGGCACTGTTGGCAGCAGAATCTGCGATTCTGTTGCCTTCGATGCCCACATGGCCTGGGACCCAAATAAAAATGATGTCATAATATTCCTTCATCAAGTCCGCGTAGAGCTCTCTAATCTGCACCAGCAGTGGATGGTCTGTTCCCGCGCCCTGAAGGGCCTGCAGGGCAGAAAGAGAGTCAGACAGAATCAGGAAGTTCCTTTCCCGAGACTGATAGGCATGCTTGAGCGCTAGCAGAATTGCCTGCAGTTCTGCACTAAATACAGAGGAATGGTCAGGGAGACGGAGCTTAAATGGGCGTCTAGGATGGCGAGAGGACACTGCAGCCGCAGCCACTCTTCCATCCTCAGATTTGGACCCATCCGTATAAAGACGACAATAGCCAGGAAAAATTGAAAGGAGTTCATTGAGGCTCTGTTGGTATATGGCTGGTGGAGTACAATCCTTCTTGTGGGCAGTCAAGTCCAGCAAGATGTCAGGAACTGGTAGTAGCCAGGGTGGAGTGACGTGTTGCAGAGATTCCGAAACTTTGTCCAGGTCCACTCCGGCCGCCTGCAGATGAGGTCGGACACGGAAGGAAAGTGGACGGACAGCTCCTGGATGGGCATCGTAAATCTCTGCAAACGACGGGGTAAAAACACAATCATAGGCAGGATTTTCTGGATGGGCCTTCAGCTTCAGAACGTAGCTGAGCATGAGGCGGATGCGGCGGAGCCTGAGAGAAGGCTCCCCTGCCTCTGCATACAGACTAGGAACTGGAGATGTCCTGAAGGCTCCCAGACATATGCGCAGACCTTGATGGTGAATTGTGTTCAGACGCTGTAGAACAGACTTGGAAGCCGAGCCATATACCACAGAGCCGTAATCCAGTTTGGACCGAACAAGGGCCCGGTACAGTCGAAGTAAGACGATACGGTCTGCACCCCAGTCAGTACGACCAACGACACGAAGAATGTCGAGGGCCTTCCGACAAGAGGTTCTAATGTAGTTAACATGGTTGCGGAAGGTCAATCTTTTGTCAAAGATGACCCCCAGAAACTTTGCCTCTTCGGCCACCTGAATTGGCACTCCAGCAATGCTCAGGGTAGGTTTTGGAAAAAATTTCATTTGATTAGTAAAATGCACACAGACTGTCTTGGAGGGCGAGAACCTGAATCCGTTGAGAGACACCCACCCCTGGATGCGATCAACGCACAGCTGCAAGCGCCTCTCAAGGGACGCAAGTCCTCGACCTCGTGCACACAAAGCAAAGTCGTCCACAAACAAAGAGCATTCAGAATCATCCTTGACGGCCTTTACAATGTTATTTATTTTAATGCTAAATAAAACAGGAGATAGAATGCTGCCCTGCGGGACACCCATCTCCTGTTCAAAGGAGTCGGAGAGGGTGGAGCCCACACGGACATGGAACGACCTGTTAGACAAAAAATTGTGAATAAAAACAGGCAGGTGCCCTTTAAAACCCATGTCCGACAAATCAGACATTATACCATACTTCCAGGTAGTGTCATATGCCTTTTCAAGATCAAAGAAAATTGCATAGACATGCTGCTTGTTGACAAAAGCATCTCGGATAAAAGACTCAAAGCGGACTAGATGGTCAGTTGTACTACGGAAGCGCCGGAAACCGCACTGGAGGTCTGTGATGAGACCACGTGACTCAAGATGCCACACCAGTCGGGCGTTGACCAAGCGTTCCATAGTCTTACATAAACATGATGTCAAAGCTATTGGCCGGTAGTTGCCCGGGTCGGAAGGATCCTTACCCGGCTTGGGGATTGGCACAACCACAGCCTGGCGCCAAGATGGCGGAAAACGACCGGTTATCCAGATATGGTTAAAGGCCTTGAGAAGTACAAGGAGTGAATCCTCAGGCAGATGAGTTAGGAGCTGATAATGGATGGTATCTAATCCAGCAGCAGAGTCAGTACATTTCAGCATGGCTTGCTGCAATTCTGAAAATGTAAAGGGGGCATTATAGTCTTCCGAGTTATCTGATATAAAATCACAAGCACAAGATTCTCGCTTCTCCTTCTCTCTCTGGAAGAAAGGTGAATAATGCTCTGTTGAAGAATTATGCGCAATGGTGGAGGCAAGCAAATTGGCCACAGCCTTTTTATCTGTGACCAAACTGGCACCATCTCTAAGATGGCCGACAGAAGCCGAGCCACCCCTGCCCCTAATTCTTCGAACAGCCTTCCAGACTTTTTGGGACGGAGTCCTAGAAGATAAAGATGAGACAAAGCGTCTCCAGGAAGCATGGCGTTCGCGTTTAAAAATGTAACGGGCTTTCGCCCGCTGTCTTTTAAATGTTAAAATATTTGCTTGCGACGGATTACGAAAAGCACGTCGCTGAGCAGATTTGCGTATTTTTTGGGCCTTGCGGCACTCTTCATTGAACCATGGTACTCTCGGCCTCCGAGGGACTGATGTGGAAGTTCTAGGGATGGTTTCACCTGCTACGTCCAACAAAATCAAAGTAAAACAAGAAACAGGTTCTTCAGCTGACATGACCACCTCCTCTGTAAGACGAGACTGACAGAGGGAGGCAAACAGAGGCCAGTTAGCTTTCTTGAGATTCCAGCGCCCCACCGGCGAATCCTCCACACAGCTGACCGATGACAGGACTACTGGGAAGTGGTCACTACCACACAGGTCATCGTGAACCTTCCAGTCAAAGTCCAGCATGAGAGAAGGATCACACACAGTGAGGTCTAGAACAGAACTAGATCCGGAACCTGAGTTAGAGTATGTAGGCGAGCCATCGTTAAAGACACACAGGTTAAGTTGAGAAAAAACATCTTCTAACATCTGACCTCTGCCATCATAGTGGTCACTGCCCCAAAGGTGAGCGTGACCGTTAAAATCCCCCATGAGAATAAAGGGAGGGGGCAGTTGATCTACTAAGTTAAAAATATCATTGCTACAGACCCGCAGTGATGGTGGCAGGTAAATACTGCATATGGTTATGGTCTTCTTTAAGGTAACCCGAGCTGCGACAGCCTGAAGACAGGTGTCGATGCTAACGGGGCTACATAAAATTTGGCTACTAATGAGAAGAGCCGCTCCACCCGAGCGCCTCTCCGAATCAGAGCCTTTATGTATAACATTAAAACCATTAAAGGACACAGGGTCAGAAGTCTTCAGGTAAGTCTCCTGAAGAGATATTACTGAGGGGTTATAGAACTTGACTAAAAGACGCAATTCCTCAAAGTTAGCTTGAAAACCACGACAATTCCACTGAAGCAAAGAGTCCATGATTAAGTCTTATCTGGGGGTAAGGAGTTTTTCCCCCCTTTTTCCTTTACCTTGGAAGGAGTTGAAGAAACAGAGGGGGGCCGGCTCCCGGGCCTCCTCTGGTTCTTCGGAGAGGAAGGGGGTGGAGCTGCCGCAGCATCAGCAACAACAACTTCCACTCCCTCCATCTGCTCCTCCAGTGCAGCATATTTGTTTTGAAGGGGGACATCTGTGTTCCCCTTCTGGGCCCGTGCGCACAGCGGTCCCATAGATTTCTTAGACTTCTGGTCCTGGGCAGCGTTCCTGCCGCTAGAGTTAGCGGCCTTAGAAGGCTGACCAGAGCCAGAAGCCTTTGGAGTTGACTGACTAACAGGTTTGGGTGGGGGCTGAGGCTTAGGGGCAACAGAAGGCGGCACAACCGGACCGGCCGTGTCCGCCTTCTGCGTTCCCTGGCTCCTTGTCACCACCGGAGGAGGGTTACTCTCCAGGGGCGAGATGAGCCGAGGCTCCGCCCCCAACCAAGAAGTTGGGGTCTGACATGAAAAGTCTTTGGTGGGGCGCTTGCCTGCCACCGCTGCACTAAAAGTATACACAGAGGTGTTAGAGGTTGGGGCAGCCGCAGCTGCACCAGGGCCTTCAACCAGTTTTTTGGCATCCAGAAAGGACAACCCCTTCTCCACACGCACCTGCTGAATCTTGCACTCGGATATCCAACGAGGGCATTTCTTATCCGAAGCCATATGCGCCCCCTGGCAATTCACACACAGGGGGGTGGCTGTGCAGGACTCAGCAGAGTGTCCGGGCCTAGTGCAACGGGCGCATGAAGCCTCTGCCTGACGGCATGTCTTCTGCCCATGGCCATACTTTTGGCACTTAAAGCACCGGAGGGGAAGAGGGACGTACTTTTTCACTCTCAGGGAGTAGTAACCTCCCCAGATGGTAGTAGGAGGGGTGGGGGTGCCAAACGTCAGGATGATGGTAGGGAGACGGATCTCCCCACCACCTCGCTTGGAAGCGAAGCGCCTGACGCAAGTCACCCCCTGAGACTTAAGGTTCCTTACAAGTTCATCTTCTGACAGTTCTGCCAAAGCTTGATCTTTGATTACGCCTCTTGACGAATTCATAGTTTTGTGGGGTGTGACTTCCACAGGAGTGTCTCCGATGGAAGAGAGCCCCAGTAGCCCGCTGGAGTGTGCCCGAGTACGGCACTCCACCAGCAAGTCACCAGACCTGAGGCGCTGGGCGTCAGGCCTGCCAACACGGCTCCTGAGGGTCTCCCCCACCAGAAAAGGATGCAGCTTGGTAACTGGTTTCTCCTTCATCTTGCTATGGACAATGAGGAAGCGAGGCCATACGGCCGACGCCTGAGGCGTCGCTTCCTCACAGTCTGAATCACTGTCATGTTCAAATTCGGTGTCTATATGCCGTTTCTGTGCTAGTTTTGGTTTTTTTGTTTTATCCATATTATATTAGTAGAGATATTCATCCCCCGGGGGTCCCCGCCCGCCACCGAGCCCAACAAGGGAAAGTGCAACTGTCGGCGGGTCTCCAGCCGACGCACAATGGAGACTGCCCGAAAGATATACTCAAGGGGGTAAGCCCGATTGAACCGTTTGAGCCACCGCCTTCTATCACACCGTTGAATGCAGGGGAATACTGGCGTAAAGCACCTAATCAGCAGCAAAGGCTATAGCATGGTGCTCCGTATAGCAACCCGCATGTCAACAGTGGGATAGGGCTCAACGTGACAAGAGCCGATTGACTAGGCCGGTACGACTAGCCTCCCGTTTAGGCAGAAGTCAAGGCCAAAGTGGAGTGTTTCAGCCACCAGGATCCTCTTCTCCCCCGACACGGGTCTCCAAGCACGGCAAACACTTGGGATCCAAAGGACCAAAAAGTCACGAGTATTTTTAAGGACCAATCCAACATGGTACAACCTGGGTTAGCACAGCTCCTTAAAAACCGGACCAGTGAAAAGGCTGAACAACATATCTGTTGACATCAAGTCCTAATCCTGGACAAAGATGGCACCCGTCTGCTAGCCCACTCAGTCAGGGACTGAGCGGACTACCCACCTACACCACGTGGAGGCCGGTGCCGGGTAGGCAAACCCAAACTTAGTACAAAGATACCTGATGGTAAGAACTTTCGATACGTACTAATTTGGTTGATCCCTCGAAAAGGTCAAAGGTCACAAGAGCTCAGGAAATAGGTGAAAAATAGCCATATTTTGACAAAAGATGTTTTTTCTCAAATATTATTCACAACTTCAAACCCAAACTTGGTACAGAGATACCTGATGGTAAGAACTATTTATGCATACTAATTTGGATGACCCCTCAGAAAGGTCAAGGATCACAAGGGCTCAGGAAATAAGTCCGAAATAGCCATATTTTGACAAAAGATGTTTTTCTCAAATACTATTCACAACTTTAAACCCAAACTTGGTACAGAGATACCTGATGGGAAGACCTTTCTATACACACTAATTTGGTTGATCACTCAGAAAGGTCAAGGGTCACACAAGCTCAGGAAATAGGTCTAAAATAGCCATATTTTGACAATAGATGTTTTTCTCAAATTCACAACTTCAAACCCAAAGTTGGTACAGAGATACCTCATGGTAAAACCTATCTATGCATACTAATTTGGATGACCCCTTGAAAAGGTCAAGGGTCACGAGAGGCTGGCAAATGTGTGTAAAATGCCGATTTTTGATAAAATTGTAAATAATACCAATATTTTTGCAAACTTTTCAGCCAAATTTGGTACAAAGATAGCTGATGATAAGACCTCCCTATGCATACTAATTTAGTTGACTCATCACAAAGGTCAAGGGTCATGGGGTTTGACAGATATGTGAAAAATGCTTACATTTTCAGAAAACATAGATTTTGCTGCTGCAGAAGCCAGCCCTTGTCACAATGGTCACACATATGTAGGGGAGGAGAGCCATATATGAAACACTCACGCGACCGTCCAAAGAAAGGTAGAATCAATCCAAAACCAGGGTTTGATAGAGATTAGTTTGATGCATCTTAGGACAAAGCCAAATTTCAATACTCAAATCGATGCAGAATCAGTTACAGTTTGAAAAAAGTGACACATTGTATTATATTAGGCACCATGTGCCTAATATGAAACACTAGGTCTCCTATGATGAAACAGTGTAAATATGTCCTTTTTACAATTTTCACTTACTTTTTGTTGGAAAATTAAGGCATGAGAGATGGTTAGAACACATTATAGGCTCATTTAACATTGAAAGTGAGTTAAATATAATGAGTCATCCGCCACTGGTCCACTATTGGTCCATCCATCCATCATCCTGTGTATATCCAACTGTGACATATTTTATCATTTTGAATTTCTGAGAGACCATCAGAGCCACAGACTTCTAATTTGACACAGTGATCCTATTTGACTATAGCTTTGATTGTCGCTTGTGCTGACCTCCATAAAAGGTCAAGGTTACAAAGGTCAAACAGGCGATTTAAAAAAAAAGAAACTAGTTATAATTTTATTTTAAAACTTGCCAAAGAGAAAACTGATGATACAACTTTTGTTTGCAGCCCTGCTAAGTTAACCTCTCATTAAGGTCAAAGTCACGGAAAGTAAGAAGGCTTGTATTTTAGGTTGTTGCTATTGCAGGTAGTTCGAATATGAACTTTGCAGTAAGACCCCAGTATAAATGTTGCTAGGGGTTACACTGTTTATGCATATTAATTTGATTGGCTCCTTCCAAAGGTCAAAGGTCAGGCATGGTCAGCAAATGTGTGCAAAATGTTCTATGTATGGGGGAACAAAAGCTACTGTATTTGGTTTTTCCAACTCAGAAGTAAAACTTGATAAAAGCTAGCATTATCGACACAGGTTTATGCACATATTCAGAAGCAAATTCAGGGGGAGAGGGGTGTTCCAGGGTGCACGACTCCCAGGATATTTTTTAATGTGTAAATTTTTATTTTGGGGAGTTTGGAACCCCCCACCTCCCCCCGCATACACACCCTCCCGCGCCTCTTCTTGGAAATTGTTAGCAGTCTGTCGTGTGATTTTTCCGGTCATTGGTGAAAAGGTCTCCAGACCTCTTTCCCCCTTCCCGCGGCCTCCCACCCGCACTAACACCAGCACCACGTACTCCTCGTTTCATATTCAACAAGTGGCGCATTTGTAGGTCCCCACCCTCTTCCAGGCATCAGAATCCTTCAACCTCAGGCCTCCAAGAAGCTAGACCTTGATTACCTATCCAGGGGCTGAAAAATCAAATGACAGGGGGGGGGGGGGGGGGGGGGTAAGGCGTAACCGCTAGACACCTTCTTTCCTGCGGCCGAAAAATCAAACGGAGGGGGGGGGGGGGGGGGGGGGGTAGGCGCTAGACACCTTCTTTCCTGCTGCAAAAAAATCAAACAACAGGGGGGGGGGGGGGGGGGGGGTGGGAGTAGTAGTCACAACGCCTTCATTTTAGAGTCCGAAACAAAATCGGCAAATACAATGCACATAAAGATTTACTGCGCGGCACGGCGCACTCAGCCACCATCATATCACCACCGCGTCATATCCTGCCCGCGATGTTTAACCGGTGCTCTGCTCGTTTTGCTACCCACAATGGTTTTTTTCGTGAAAACGCCTTTTTATTTTCGCGGATGATCTCTTCTTTTTCGCAGAAATTCGCAGACAATTCCCATGCCTGCTCTTCACATTCTCAGCAAATGTGATTCCGCAGACAGGAAGAGTTCCCACAAGAAGGTCTACGGAATTTCCCGCACATTCTTTTTTTAACTCCTCTACCTTAAAGCGAGGTCATTCGCAATAGTATTCGTGGTAGAGGTACTTTCAAACTTTGCGACCAAAGTTAACTTTGAGTAATTGAGTAATTCCCCTTGGTATGTGTACAGTTCTACCAGCACTAGCCTCACCTATCTGGTGTGTGTGTAACTTTTTAAAAATGTGAGCAAAAAATGACTAATCTTTACAAACACATCTACGTTTGATGACCTTGACCTTTACTACAGGTGAAGTATGTAGGTAAAGTTGTTTTTGTAAACTACAGTTGTGTTGAGTTTAAAGTCTGTGAATGTTATGTAGTTATGTAGTCCCTAAGAAATTGCCTTATACAAACGCATGTATACACACACCTAAACCAACAAAGTTTGCTCTTTGAACAACTATTTAGCCCCACCCCCTCCCTGCAGACAGTAATGCATCATTCTGTCTGTCTGAAAGCATTTCCAACAACTGCGCGTCATCGTGAAGTGATGTAGCGACATAAACCTAGTTTTTTTTTAATATATCTGTCTTATTCTCTACTCTACCACTGGATGCAAATATTGTTCTGAAATCTTTTTTAATTCATTCCCAAGGAACCTCAACCGTCAAATAAATATATGTCAGTTGTGTCAGCAACAAGAGCCAAAATCGCCATGAGCCACACACCTGCGATCGCGCCAGGTTCATGAGGATCTATGTGTCTTGCAGATGGATCCTATTGAGAGTTTCTAGGCTGTGAAAGGGTTAAGTGAAAATATCATCAAGCAAAATTTTGAAAAAACCGGGCCTGTGGTTTCAGAGATATTGCCTGCACAAAGGCTCACAAAAATATGGCCTCGGAGGTATTATTTACTCAGTAATCTGCAAGATAAATATGGCAACTATGGCCTTGACCTTGAGGTATTGGCGCAGTTAAGATTGATGGCAATGTGTGATATGGTAAAATACTATTATCTAAAATTTGGACTGAATAAGCCCAATGGTTATTGAGATATAGCCTAGCACACAATTCTGCACAAAACAAATATGGCCGTAGTGACCTTGGCCTTTAAGGCAGTGAACAGATTCTGGTGTGCAGCACTCTGTGTCGTCACAAAATATCACAATTTGCCATTTGGATCACATCGTTTCGGTGTTTACAGTAACATTGCCTGGACAATGGCATACATAGTAAATGTAGCCGTTGTGACCTTGAGCTTGACGAAAGTGACATGATCCTGGTGTGGGATACTCTGTACAGAGAAAAAGTATCAACATATGAAATTTGGAACAAACTGGCTGGATAGTTTCCGATATATATGCTAGACAAACACTGCTCCTTATATGAAACACTGTTCTAAATATGAAACACGTTTCATATTAGGTGTTCTTTGTGTTTCATAATAGGAACACAATACCCCTCCAGGAAAATGTATGCCACCAAAACAACAAAAAGAAAACCAAACAAATGCCACTGGTTATCTGATGTCCGAAAATTGCTCTTCATGACAAGAGTGGCTATTTAAAAAAAATCACAAAACTGAATGCTGTTTAGGCGTTTCAAAATGGCGAAAAATAAGAAGCAGAAGGGTAAAAAATAACATTTTCTCGGCGTGTTTTCGTTTTCATCACGCCTGACATTTTTGTACTGGAAATAAGGCTCACTAAAATAGCTTCCCAGCTCCCTCCCTCTCTCCACCTTCAACTCGACAGCACCCCCATCTCCGTCTCTGACTCGGCCAAAAACCTCGGCGTTATCCTCGATTCCTCTCTTTCCATGACCAGCTTCGTCTCCGCCACGGCCCAGGCATGCTACTTCCACCTCCGCCGCATCAGTCAGATCAGAAAATACCTCACTACCAAAGCTGCCACCAAACTTGCTGTCTCTCTCATCCTATCTCGCATCGACTACTGCAACTCTCTCCTTTCCGGCCTCCCTCACTCCACCACTTTCACTCTCCAGCACATCCAGAACAATGCTGCCCGCCTCGTCCTCAGAAAGAAAAAATCCGACCACATCACTCCCCTGCTCAAGCTCCTTCACTGGCTTCCCATCCCACAACGCATCCAATACAAAATTCTGTCTCTCTGCTACAAATCCCTGAACAACTGCGCTCCTGCCTATCTCTCCAACTTACTTCACCCCTACATCCCTTCCCGCTCCCTCCGCTCTGCCTCCCTCTGCCTCCACATCCCCCGCACCAAACTCAGCACTTTTGGCCCCCGCTCCTTCTCAGTATACGGTCCATCCAGCTGGAACACTCTCCCACTCTCTCTCCGTCAGAAACACTATCTCTCCTCCTTCCAGTCCGCCCTCAAAACTCACCTCTTTCAACAGTTCTAGCACTATATCACCACACTCCCCATCTCAAGCTGTCTGTCGTAATGTATTTCACTGTTTGTGGTACGTGAGTTGTTGTTTAAAGCGTGCGCATGCGTGCGCGAGTTGTGAGTGCGCGCTTAGAGTTATAATTATTATAAGATAAGCGCATTATAAATACCGTAATTATTATTATTATTACACGTGAGCCATAATGGCTTTGCCTTTCTTGTTGTCATATTTACTTGAACCTTTGCTTATAGCTAGTTTGGAAAAAGACATTGGATGAGTTCGTTAGCCAGCTTTGCATCCTTTCGACTTCTTCAGTAAAAATTAATTCTTTTCAGAAAAGAATTAAAACACTAAAAAACCTTTACTTCTAGAGAAAGTCAGACAGTGGCGAGGACGTAAAAGAGGCAACTCCGTCACCACACAGACACTGACATAATACTCTAAATATGACGTCATTCTCTCTCGCACGCGTGGCTCTCTCTCACACAAACGTGTGCATCTGCAGGAGGAATAGATCCTCATGCGCCCTCCAGGTGCATGAGGATCTATGCCTCTTGGAGATGTTTGGAGCGCGCGCGCACACATGCACTAACACGCACACACACATTGACGCGCTTTCAGAATAGTATGCAGGTGACCCGTGTACTTAGTATATCATGTAGCTAGGTAAAGTCAAACTGCTTTCACACAAATTATAGCAAGACTATGAAGCGATAGTAAAACTCATATCATGTAAACTATAAAATTACGTAAAAACTAAAACTTATGTCATGACAAATGACGTTTGACAAATCAATGACGTACATGTCCTGCGCCCCTTATAGAACTCATTGACGCATTGGCAGATCTGTGAGACTTTTTCAATAGGAGATAATTCAACATCAGAATCAGGTCAAAGACAAAAGGTAGAGACCATTGACAGCAAGGATACCTATTGTATAGAAGGGACTTCGTGGGTTATGGTTTATCCCATCTTGTTTAGACCCTGACCCCTTCAGCGCCATTGATATTGGCACTGTGTGTAAAAAACATATCACCACAAAACTCTTTGATGTCACAGTCTAGGGCCCACATAGTCTGGAGTTCACGTAAGACTTTTCAGAAATGTTGCAAAGGAGGTGACATGACGTAAAGTTTACATACATATAGGTGGAAGGGAACTTTACCGTCCAACACCAAATGTATGCTTCAAACATACAGAACCCAGCAAATCTGACACTGCTGAACACATTTCATCATGCAAATTCCTCTCTCATGCCTCTGATGTTGGAGAAAACATGCAGATAAGCTGCCTTAGATGCGACCACAGACATTAATAACTATGTCTATTTATGAACCTTGGTGTGATACTTCCGATGTGTTTTTGTCTCTGTCAATATGGTGACCTATGTTGTGTGCCACGTACTGGACTGTTGACTGACTCAATGTGGAGATTTTGTTTTACTGTGTAGAAATCAGTGTACTATATTTGTGCGTATATTTGAGTAAAGTCTACGTGTAATGAGAACATGGACAATGACGGAAAATGACAGTAGGTTTGTTTATTTAGTCCTTTTCTAAGGTTGTAATAATAATAAATAATAATAATAATGAGTACTTGTATAGTGCCTAACCTCGGATTAGCGCTCTAGGTGCTTAACAAAAGCTAATTGTACAAAAATAACTAATTACAAAAATGCAATTTACAAAAAGTCACCATTAGAAAAATGCTACGCTTATGGACTCATACTCACACGCACACGCGCGCGCACACACACACACTACTACAAATAGAGATAGAGATGACTTCAACATGACAGGTCTATGACAAAAGTCATTCATAGCTGACAGAAAAAAGATGGGTCTTTAGGGCTCACCTGAATGCCTCTCTCGAATTCACATATCTCAGTTCGTGTGGGAGGTCATTCCAAACAACTGGGCTCTGGTACCTGAATGACCTCTCACCGAACGACTTTGTTTTGACAATAGGGATACGTAGGACTCGAGAGTCAGCAGCAGAGTGCAAATTCTGTCTTGACAGCTGGAGAAGAGAGCCAAGGTAGTGTGGGCAGGAACAGGTAATACAACTGTGGGTCATGCATGAAATTTTATACTGAATCCTAGCTGTTACAGGTAACCAGTGAAGAATAGACAGACGGGGTGTGATATGATCCGATCTAGGGACTCTAAGAATCAACCTAGCAGCTGAGTTTTTAATTTTCTGGAGTTTGCCAATAAGACACTGGGAACACCCATCCAGAAGAGCATTGCAATATTTTAACTTAGACAGAACAAAAGCGCAGACAAGTACTTTAGTTGCTTCAGGTGTTAGATAGTGGTGGACTGAAACAATATGTCGCAGTTCAGAATAGGTGGATCTGCAAACGTTGTTCACATGAAGGCGCATGGACAGGCTACTATAAGTGTGACACCCAGATTTTGTACATGGGGGGAGAAGCGGACAGTGGCACCACAGATTTGTAATGACTGGGGGAGTGTCAGCGTCTTCATCAACCTTGGGGAAGCAATGACCATGGCCTTGGTTTTTCCATCATTCAAATGTAATTTGTTTGAAGTCATCCACATCTTAGTCTCCGAGACACACTCCTGAACGCTCTCGATTGTGCCCATAATCTGATCAGGTGAACATGAGTCATGGAGCTGAGTATCATCTGCAAACACATGATGTGATATGGAAAAACGGTTAAAGACACTGGCCAGAGGCTGAACATACAGGGTAAAGAGGACTAGTCCATAAACTGAACCTTGGGGGATGCCAAAGCGCTGAGTGGATGGGCTGGAAAGCTTATCATTACCTACTATGCATTGAGTTATGTCTGTCAGATATGATCTAAACCACGACAAAGCAGTTTCTTGAATGCCATATACAGAATTGAGACATTGTAGCAAAATGTCTTGGTCAGTCATATCAAAGGCAGCAGATAGGTCTAATAGTGCAAGAACAGATACTTTGCCATCATCAACAGCCTCCAGGAGGTCATTCAGAATTTTTTTAAGGGCAGTTTCAGTGGACAGACCTGCACCGTAAGCAGACTGATTGGGACTAAGAAGATGATTCAGGTTCAGATGGTCGAGAAATCAAGTTGAGACAAAACAATCTTCTCAACGATCTTAGAGAGAAAAGGGAGGTTTGAGATTGTAGATTGTTAGGATCTAGAGAGGGAATTTTTTTTAGCAAAGGTTGTCACTATCACTAGCAGATATCAGTGTCATCAATCTCAATAGTATGGAGATTCGCTTCGCATCTTTATGGCTGTCTGTTTTCCATTTATGTCTGTGTATGGGAAAGAAGTTTCAAGCATACATACACACTAAGAAATATTTCATTACTGGTGTGCATAAGGAGCCTGCTAATATGACAGTATGATTGATTGATTGATTGTACATTGCTTAACGTCCCGACAGCAACAAGGCTTTCTCAGGACGTGCCTGCACTGCTTGTGAAAAAAACTAAACAGAATATTGAATGTGTGTCACCAGCCGGTCCAATACGTTAAATAAACCTAAGACATGGGGCCTAAATAAAGCTAAGACCATTTAGCAACACACATCCAATATCAAGAGCTACAGGCAGCGCAGACAGTAGGGAGAGTTTTAAAAAGGCAAATACAGGTGAATGGACCAAGGGTAGACAGAAACATGCCCCAGAATTGAGGAGAAAACCCACCCTGTGGGTTAGTTAGTTATTTGGGTTTAACGCCGAGCAGGCGACTAAGGCCATCTCACGGCGGGATGGGTAAAAATCTGGTCAGCCAGACTAAAAGCAAGGTCTTAAGACAAGATGTAAATATAGATTAAAAATCTCAGGCTAAAATGTCGCACATGTCTGGAAAAGAAACGTCTACAGACTCTCAAAAAGGGCAAATTAAAAAATTCACATAGTCTATGAATGCTCAGATCTTGTTAAAAATATTGCATTCTCTCAAAAAATTGAAGATTTTGTCCGGGGGAACATCCCGGAACAAAACCTTCAAGGAGTCTGCTGTGAAGTGTTTATATCTGGTGTCAATTAGGTCAGCTCAATACAGCAAAAAGTGTCGAACAGAAAACTGCTCATCACAGGCAAAACACCATGGACGCTCATCCTGTTTAAGTAAGTAAGAGTGCGTAACATATGTGTGCCCGATGTGGAGCCGAGCAAGGACAGTTTCCTCACGGCGGCTGCCGCAGCGGAAAGGTAGACTGTCAGACAACTTAGGAAGAGCTTCATGAAGCTTGTTCCCTTCCTCTTTGTCCCACTCGGACTGCCACTCGCGGGCTATGTACGCACTAATAACAGGTTTAAAATCACTATAGACAGTCTGTGTGTCAGGGACAGGGTCACTGCGGGCACTGTTGGCAGCAGAATCTGCTATTCTGTTGCCTTCGATGCCCACATGGCCTGGGACCCAAATAAAAATGATGTCATAATATTCCTTCATCAAGTCCGCGTAGAGCTCTCTAATCTGCACCAGCAGTGGATGGTCTGTTCCCGCGCCCTGAAGGGCCTGCAGGGCAGAAAGAGAGTCAGACAGAATCAGGAAGTTCCTTTCCCGAGACTGATAGGCATGCTTCAGTGCTAGCAGAATGGCCTGCAGTTCTGCACTAAATACAGAGGAATGGTCAGGGAGACGGAGCTTAAATGGGCGTCTAGGATGGCGAGAGGACACTGCAGCCGCAGCCACTCTTCCATCCTCAGACTTGGACCCATCCGTATAAAGACGACAATAGCCAGGAAAAATTGAAAGGAGTTCATTGAGGCTCTGTTGGTATATGGCTGGTGGAGTACAATCCTTCTTGTGGGCAGTCAAGTCCAGCAAGATGTCAGGAACTGGTAGTAGCCAGGGTGGAGTGACGTGTTGCAGAGATTCCAAAACTTTGTCCAGGTCCACTCCGGCCGCCTGCAGATGAGGTCGGACACGGAAGGAAAGTGGACGGACAGCTCCCGGATGGGCATCGTAAATCTCTGCAAACGACGGGTTAAAAACACAATCATAGGCAGGATTTTCTGGATGGGCCTTCAGCTTCAGAACGTAGCTGAGCATGAGGCGGATGCGGCGGAGCCTGAGAGAAGGCTCCCCTGCCTCTGCATACAGACTAGGAACTGGAGATGTCCTGAAGGCTCCCAGACATATGCGCAGACCTTGATGGTGAATTGTGTTCAGACGCTGCAGAACAGACTTGGAAGCCGAGCCATATACCACAGAGCCGTAATCCAGTTTGGACCGAACAAGGGCCCGGTACAGTCGAAGTAAGACGATGAGGTCTGCACCCCAGTCTGTACAACCAACGACACGAAGAATGTCGAGGGCCTTCCGACAAGAGGTTCTAAGGTATTTAACATGGTTGCACAAAGTCAATCTTTTGTCAAAGATGACCCCCAAAAACTTTGCCTCTTCGGCCACCTTAATTGGCACTCCAGCAATGCTCAGGCTAGGTTCTGGAAAAAATTTCGTCTGGTTAGTAAAATGCACACAGACTGTCTTGGAGGGCGAGAATCTGAATCCATTGAGAGACACCCACCCCTGGATGCGATCAACGCACAGCTGCAAGCGCCTCTCAAGGGACGCAAGTCCTCGACCTCGTGCACACAAAGCAAAGTCGTCCACAAACAAAGAGCATTCAGAATCATCCTTGACGGCCTTTACAATGTTATTTATTTTAATGCTAAATAAAACAGGAGATAGAATACTGCCCTGCGGGACACCCATCTCCTGTTCAAAGGAGTCGGAGAGGGTGGAGCCCACACGGACATGGAACGACCTGTTGGACAAAAAATTGTGAATAAAAACGGGCAGATGCCCTTTAAAACCCATGTCCGACAAATCAGACATTATACCATGCTTCCAGGTAGTGTCATATGCCTTTTCAAGATCAAAGAAAATTGCATAGACATGCTGCTTGTTGACAAAAGCATCTCGGATAAAAGACTCAAAGCGGACTAGATGGTCAGTTGTACTACGGAAGCGCCGGAAACCGCACTGGAGGTCTGTGATGAGACCCTGTGACTCAAGATGCCACACCAGTCGGGCGTTGACCAAGCGTTCCATAGTTTTACATAAACATGATGTCAAAGCTATTGGCCGGTAGTTGCCCGGGTCGGAAGGATCCTTACCCGGCTTGGGAATTGGCACAACCACAGCCTGGTGCCAAGATGGCGGAAAATGACCGGTTATCCAGATATGGTTAAAGGCCTTGAGAAGTACAAGGAGTGAATCCTCAGGCAGATGTGTTATGAGCTGATAATGGATGGTATCTAATCCAGCAGCAGAGTCAGTACATTTCTGCATGGCTTGCTGCAATTCTGAAAACGTAAAAGGGGCATTATAGTCTTCCAAGTTATCCGATATAAAATCACAAGCACAAGATTCTCGCTTCTCCTTCTCTCTTTGGAAGAAAGGTGAATAATGCTCTGTTGAAGAATTATGGGCAATGGTGGAGGCAAGCAAATTGGCCACAGCCTTTTTATCTGTGACCAAACTGGCACCATCTCTAAGATGGCCGACAGAAGCCGAGCCACCCCCGCCCCCAATTCTTCGAACAGCCTTCCAGACTTTTTGGGACGGAGTCCTAGAAGATAAAGATGAGACGAAGCGTCTCCAGGAAGCACGGCGTTCACGTTTAAAAATATAACGGGCTTTCGCCCGCTGTCTTTTAAAGGTTAAAATATTTGCTTGCGACGGATTACGAAATGCACGTCGCTGAGCAGATTTGCGCATTGTTTGGGCCTTGCGGCACTCTTCATTGAACCATGGTACTCTCGGCTTCCGAGGGAGTGATGTGGAAGTTCTAGGGATGGTTTCACCTGCAACCTCCAACAAAATAGAAGTAAAACAAGAAACAGGTTCTTCAGCTGACATGACCACCTCCTCTGTAAGACGAGACTGACAGAGAGAGGCAAACAGAGACCAGTTAGCTTTCTTGAGATTCCAGCGCCCCACCGGCGAATCCTCCTCACAGCTGACCGATGACAGGACTACTGGGAAGTGGTCACTACCACACAGGTCGTCGTGAACCTTCCAGTCAAAGTCCAGCATGAGAGAAGGATCACACACAGTGAGGTCTAGAACAGAACTAGATCCGGAACCTGAGTTAGAGTATGTAGGTGAGCCATCGTTAAAGACACATAGGTTAAGTTGAGAAAAAACATCTTCTAACATCTGACCTCTGCCATCATAGTGGTCACTACCCCAAAGGTGAGCATGACCGTTAAAATCCCCCATGAGAATAAAGGGAGGGGGCAGTTGATCTATGGGGGTAGCTTCCCCACCCTGCAAAAAAGGAAATAGCTACAAAAACGCCGATGAAAAGACTAACAGTAATTCCTTTCCTGGAGGAGGAAGGTTCTTCTACTAGAAGACTTATGACGTCCTGTGGTGAAAGCCGGAAGTCTTCGGAAGCCACAGGACCGAGCCGCCTCTCTCTATCCAGGGATACAACCATGGGCACATGGAACATCAAGACCATGTACCAGAGCGGCAAGGCCGCCCAGATAGCAGCGGAAATGCAAAAGTACAACCTTTCCCTGCTAGGCATCAGTGAAGCCAGATGGACGCAGTCTGGCCAGAAAAGGCTGTTAAGTGGGGAGATGATTCTGTATTCAGGTCATGAAGAGGAGAATGCCCCCCATACAGAAGGAGTAGCACTCATGCTGTCACCAGTGGCACAGAGAGCGCTGATGGGCTGGGAACCTCTTGGGCCAAGAATTATAACAGCAGCCTTTAGAACCAAGAAAAAGCTCAAGCTGAACGTCATCCAGTGTTATGCGCCCACCAATGACAGTGACGAGGAAGAGAAACAAGAGTTCTACGACCGACTCCAGAGTGCCGTGGACAAATGTGCGGAGCGAGACATCACCATCGTCATGGGCGATTTTAATGCCAAAATAGGGGAGGACAACACCGGATATGAAGAGGTGATGGGGAGACAGGGACTAGGCTCGGAGATGAGTGAGAACGGGGAGAGGTTTGTAGACTTTTGTGCTCTAAACCGACTTGTCATTGGAGGCAGCATCTTACCACACAGAAGAATACACAAAGCAACTTGGGTCTCACCTGACCATACAACAGAGAACCAAATAGACCATATCTGCATTAGCAAGAAATTTAGAAGATCCCTTCAAGATGTTCGAGTGAGGAGGGGAGCAGATGTCGCCTCAGACCACCATCTGCTTACCTTAAGAATGAAGCTCAAGCTAAAGAAAAGCCGCACAGAGACAACAAGAAGACAGCGCTATAATGTAGGCCTCCTGAGAGAAACTGGAGTTAGAGAAGAGTTCAAACTGGTGCTGTCCAACCGGTTTCAAGCGCTACAGGAGCTAGCAAATGAAGAGGAGGCGGTCACCACAGAGCAGCAGTGGAAGGCAGTTAGAGAGGCGCTGAACTCAACCTGCAAAGACACTGTAGGGTTCAGGAAACACCACCACAAGGACTGGCTGTCGGCACAGACCTTGAAGAAGATAGAAGCGAGGAAGCAGAAGAAAGCAGCGGTCAACAACAGTCGCACGAGAGCAGCCAAAGTAAGGGCACAGGGGGAATACTCGGAAGCCAACCGCGAGGTGAAGAGGAGTATCAGGGCAGACAAGAGGGCCTACACAGACAGCCTGGCAGCAGAGGCAGAAAAGGCAGCAGGCAGCGGCAACATGAAACAGCTCTACGACATTACCAGAAGATTGTCGGGTAAGTATGGCCATACAGAAAGACCAGTAAAAGACAAAGAAGGCAAGCCTATTGCAGACAGAGCAGACCAACTCGACAGATGGGCCGAGTATTTTGAAGAGTTACTGAACAGACCTAGCCCACCCGATCCCCCCGACATCCAGCCGGCAGAGACCGACCTACCCATCAGCTGTGACAGACCCAGCCGGGAAGAGATCAGAAAAGCAGTGGCATTTTTGAAGAATGGCAAAGCAGCAGGGCCAGATGGCATCCCAGCGGAGTCTCTGAAAGCAGACCTAGAGACAACAGTTGAGATGCTGTACCCACTGTTTGGAAAGATCTGGGAAGAGGAGGTGATGCCAGCTGACTGGAAGGAGGGGTACCTAATCAAGCTTCCCAAGAAAGGCGACCTCAGCAAGTGTTCCAACTACAGAGGAATCACCTTGCTGTCAGTACCAGGAAAGGTCTTCAACAGGATCATCCTAGAGAGAATGAAGAGCTCCGTTGACCCCCAGCTGAGAGACCAGCAAGCAGGATTCAAGAAGAACCGATCATGTACAGACCAGATCGCCACTCTCCGCATCATCGTGGAACAGTCTCTGGAGTGGAGCTCCCCGCTGTACGTCAACTTTGTGGATTATGAGAAAGCATTTGACAGCGTGGACCGAGAGACTCTGTGGAAACTCCTACGACACTACGGTGTACCCACAAAGCTCGTCCGCCTGATCAAGAGCAGCTATGATGGCATGACATGTCGCGTGATCCACGAAGGGCAGTTCACCAGAAAGCTCCAGGTCAGAACTGGTGTCAGGCAGGGGTGTCTGCTGTCTCCGTTCCTCTTCCTACTGGCCATAGACTGGGTCATGAAGATGACCACAGAGCACAGACGAAGTGGAATACAGTGGACACTGTGGACACAGCTTGACGACCTCGATTTTGCAGACGACTTGGCATTACTGTCCCACACTCATCAACAAATGCAGGACAAGACCACGAGGCTTGCTGACATCTCGTCCCAAGTGGGCCTCACCATTCACAAACAGAAAACAAAGACAATGAGGCTGAACGCAACCAGGGAAGAACCAGTCTTGCTTGCTGGCACCCCGTTGGAGGAGGTGGAGTCCTTCACCTATCTCGGGAGCATCATAGACAAAAAAGGCGGCACTGATGCAGATGTCAGAGCACGAATCGGTAAAGCCAGAGCAGCCTTTCTCCAGTTGAAAAAAGTGTGGAGTTCCAGAGAGCTGTCACAACACACCAAAGTCCGGATTTTCAACTCCAATGTAAAAGCAGTTCTCCTATATGGAGCAGAGACATGGAGATTGACAAAAACCACAGTCAACAGAGTACAGACCTTCATGAACAGTTGCCTTAGAAGAATTTTGAAAATCCACTGGCCAGAGAAGATCAGCAACGTCAGACTCTGGGAGAGAACAGAGCAGATAACAGCAGAGAATGAAATTGGGCGAAGAAGATGGGGATGGATCGGTCACAGTCTGAGAAGGCCAGCTTCCAGTATCACTAGGCAGGCATTGTCATGGAACCCCCAGGGAAAGAGGAAAAGAGGTAGGCCGAGAAACTCCTGGCGTCGAGACCTCCAAGCAGACATCAAGAGACTGGGAACCACCTGGAGTAGAATCGAAGGAGAAGCACAGGACAGGAGTTGCTGGAGGTCTCTCGTCGACGGCCTATACCCGGGTAGGGGTGACAGGCGTAAGTAAGTAAGTAAGCAGTTGATCTACTAAGTTAAAAATATCATTGCTACAGACCCGCAGTGATGGTGGCAGGTAAATACTGCATATGGTTATGGTCTTTTTTAAGGTAACCCGAGCAGCGACAGCCTGAAGACAGGTGTCGATGCTAACGGGGCTACATAAAATTTGGCTACTAATGAGAAGAGCCGCTCCACCCGAGCGCCTCTCCGAATCAGAGCCTTTATGTATAACATTAAAACCATTAAAAGACACAGGGTCAGAAGTCTTCAGGTAAGTCTCCTGAAGAGATATTACTGAGGGGTTATAGAACTTGACTAAAAGACGTAATTCCTCACAGTTAGCTCGAAAACCACGACAATTCCACTGAAGCAAAGAGTCCATGATTAAGTCTTATCTGGGGGTAAGGAGTTTTTCCCCCCTTTTTCCTTTACCTTGGAAGGAGTTGAAGAAACAGAGGGGGGCCGGCTCCCGGGCCTCCTCTGGTTCTTCGAAGAGGAAGGGGGTGGAGCTGCCGCAGCATCAGCAACAACAACCTCCACTCCCTCCATCCGCTCCTCCAGTGCAGCATATTTGTTTTGAAGGGGCACATCTGTGTTCCCCTTCTGGGCCCGTGCGCACAGCGGTCCCATAGATTTCTTAGACTTCTGGTCCTGGGCAGCGTTCCTGCCGCTAGAGTTAGCGGCCTTAGAAGGCTGACCAGAGCCAGAAGCCTTTGGAGTTAACTGACTAACAGGTTTGGGTGGGGGCTGAGGCTTAGGGGCAACAGAAGGCGGCACAACCGGACCGGCAGTGTCCGCCTTCTGCGTTCCCTGGCTCCTTGTCACCACCAGAGGAGGGTTACTCTCCAGGGGCGAGATGAGCCGAGGCTCCGCCCCCAACCAAGAAGTTGGGGTCTGACATGAAAAGTCTTTGGTGGGGCGCTTGCCTGCCACCGCTGCACTAAAAGTATACACTGAGGTGTTAGAGGTTGGGGCAGCCGCAGCTGCACCAGGGCCTTCAACCAGTTTTTTGGCATCCAGAAAGGACAGCCCCTTCTCCACACGCACCTGCTGAATCTTGCACTCGGATATCCAACGAGGGCATTTCTTATCCGAAGCCATATGCGCCCCCTGGCAATTCACACACAGGGGGGTGGCTGTGCAGGACTCAGCAGAGTGTCCGGGCCTAGTGCAACGGGCGCATGAAGCCTCTGCCTGACGGCATGTCTTCTGCCCATGGCCATACTTTTGGCACTTAAAGCACCGGAGGGGAAGAGGGACGTACTTTTTCACTCTCAGGGAGTAGTAACCTCCCCAGATGGTAGTAGGAGGGGTGGGGGTGCCAAACGTCAGGATGATGGTAGGGAGACGAATCTCCCCACCACCTCGCTTGGAAGCGAAGCGCCTGACGTAAGTCACCCCCTGAGACTTAAGGTTCCTTACAAGTTCATCTTCTGACAGTTCTGCCAAAGCTTGATCTTTGATTACGCCTCTTGACGAATTCATAGTTTTGTGGGGTGTGACTTCCACAGGAGTGTCTCCGATGGAAGAGAGCCCCAGTAGCCCGCTGGAGTGTGCCCGAGTACGGCACTCCACCAGCAAGTCACCAGACCTGAGGCGCTGGGCGTCAGGCCTGCCAACACGGCTCCTGAGGGTCTCCCCCACCAGAAAAGGATGCAGCTTGGTAACTGGTTTCTCCTTCACCTTGCTATGGACAATGAGGAAGCGAGGCCATACGGCCGACGCCTGAGGCGTCGCTTCCTCACAGTCTGAATCACTGTCATTTGCAATGTCGGTGTCTATGTGTCGTTTCTGTGCTAGTTTTGGTTTTTTGGTTTTATCCATATTATATTAGTAGAGATATTCATCCCCCGGGGGTCCCCGCCCGCCACCGAGCCCAACAAGGGAAAGTGCAACTGTCGGCGGGTCTCCAGCCGACGCACAATGGAGACTGCCCGAAAGATATACTCAAGGGGGTAAGCCCGATTGAACCGTTTGAGCCACCGCCTTCTATCACACCGTTGAATGCAGGGGAATACTGGCGTAAAGCACCTAATCAGCAGCAGAAGCTATAGCATGGTGCTCCGTATAGCAACCCGCATGTCAACAGTGGGATAGGGCTCAACGTGACAAGAGCCGATTGACTAGGCCGGTACGACTAGCCTCCCGTTTAGGTAGAAGTCAAGGCCGAAGTGGAGTGTTGGCACCAGTGAGCCGCAGCCCAAAGGGAACCTCAGCCACCAGGATCCTCTTCTCCCCCGACACGGGTCTCCAAGCACGGCAAACACTTGGGATCCAAAGGACCAAAAAGTCATGAGTATTTTTAAGGACCAATCCAACATGGTAAGACCTAGGTTAGCACAGCTCCTTAAAAACCGGACCAGTGAAAAGGCTGAACAACATATCTGCTGACATCAAGTCCTAATCCTGGACAAAGATGGCACCCGTCCGCTAGCCCACTCAGTCAGGGACTGAGCAGACTACCCACCTACGCCACGTGGAGGCCGGTGCCGGGTAGGCCACCCTGTGGGGCTGACCAGGGTGACCATGGGAACTAAAAAGTAGTTAATCCCACCCAAGTCCACCAGGGCAGACCCGGGTGGGGGATATGACAGTATGAGCATATTTAACATTTTTGTTTTGACAGAGGCAAGCATCAAAATTTAATCTTTCTGGTCTGCAAGGGATTATGAGAAAAGGAAAGTATATCAAGCAAGTTCATGAATATTAATTTGCTTGTTATACAATATAACAGCACATGAGTCAAAGAAGGGGAAATGTTATGGTGTGGGTACATATATATTAATTTGTTTTCATCCCTACGTCACATGACCAATCCCTTTAGTGCAAACTGTACCACATGACCGAGCTACAAAAACCCTTGTAGCGACTAATGGCGGACTTCTTGTAGCCCTCTTTGTGACATTTCTTGGATGCCAGTTTTGTTCTATAAAAGAGCACCAAAATGTTCTAAGTACAAAGTTACTTAGTGTTGTTCGAAACAATTGGCACACTACTGGATTTGTTTGCAGCACACATTTGCAGCAATAGTGTGTATCAGACCGCTAAAGAAAGAATCTTTGTAAAATCGAAAAAACATGAGCATCCTATGTGACTATTTTATTGAAGACTTTTGAAGTCGTTAAAAGAAAACACTCACTCATCTCTTCCATTGCATTACTCTGAAAATGTGTAGACAATGTTGCTGGTCATGCAGACGGCAACATCAGTACAGATCTTATATTATGTCATAACTTATGTATACATGTATATTCTTTTGACGTCAGTCATGTCTGGTGTGATCTAGGTCAGAAGATTTCAGCTGTTTTCTTTTACAAAAATAGTAGAGGAATGAAAACAAATAAGTTATTGGTAGCATTGATTGATTGATTGTACATTGCTTAGTGTCCCGACAGCAACAAGGCTTTCTCAGGACGTGCCTGCACTGCTTGAGAAAAAATAACATAAACAGAATATTGAATTATGTCGCTAGCCGGTCCAATAACCTAAATAAACCTACGACATCTGGCCTAAATAAAGCTAAGACCATTTAGCAACACACATCCAATATCAAGAGCGACAGGCAGCGCAGACAGTAGGGAGAGTTTAAAAAGGAAAATACAGGTGAATGGACCAAGGGTAGACAGAAACACATGCCCCAGAGTAGAAGGGAAACCCACCCTGTGGGGCTGACCAAGGTGACCCTGGGTACTAAAACGTAGTTAACCCCACCCAAGTCCCCCAGGGCAGATCCGGGTGGGGTATTGGTAGCAGGGGTTTGCTGCATGGACCCTTGTAAGCCTGAGGGAGGTCAAAGGAATCATTGTACCCAAGGGTCTGTGCAGCAACTACCTGCTACCAATCACTTATAATATTCGCGCACAGGTATGTTGAGCACACTGCATTCACAGTCACTGCGTTCAGTCACTCCCACTGTGGAAAGTATTATTGCTAACAGATCTGCCCTAGAAGTGTTTTGTGTTCTTTAATCCAGCTGCATTTAACCCCTTCACTGCCCATGGCCACAAGCTGTATTTTGAAATCATTGCAAACTGAACACAGCAGAACCCATCTGTTCAAACAATGTGGATACAGATCCAGTTGACAGGGCACATAAGGATCTATGCCTGTTGCATTTGGTTGTTGCTAGTTTTCAAGCAGTGTAGTTGTTTACACTTTACAACCTAACACTTCACATACAACAAAACACCAGGGAGTGGGAGTGGGGGTGAGGGTGGGAGGGGGGGGGGGGGCGTGTCAGGACTTTCCACCACCTGTCTAAATATTCAAAAGCAAGGGGTGGCGCGTGGGGTGGGGGGAATGTGAGGTTCAAGTAAATCTTTTAAAAGGGATTTGGGGGAGGGGGAGGGGGGGGGGGTCCAGACTCCAAAACAGGGAATATAATGTTTTAAAGTTGTTTTTTTTTCCGTGGGGGGAGGTTTCAGAACCATGGAAATATGCCGCCCCCCGCCCCCCCCCCCCCCCCCCCCGATCTACCCCATGATCTACTGGGGGAGGGGGAGTTCCAGATTCCAAAACAAGGTTTTTGGTATAGAATTTCAAAGTATAAATTGGCAGTGGGGATGGAGGGGGGGGGGGGGGGGGCGTATGTTGGTGTCCCAGCTGATTCTAAAACAGTGATATAGCATTTTAAAGCATAATTTGCCTGGGGCAAGGGGGGGGGGGCAGGAGGGGGGTGGGTGGGTTGGTTAGTTGTACATTGCTTACGTCCCGACAGCAACAAGACTTTTTCAGGACGTGCCTGTACTGCACGTGAAAAAACCCCAACTAAACAGAATATTGAATGTATGTCATCAGCCGGTCTAATACACTAAATAAACCTAAGACCATTTAGCAACACACATCCAATATCAAGAGCTACAGACAGCACAGACAGTAGGGAGAGTTTAAAAAAGGAAAATACAGGTTAATGGACCAAGGGTAGACAGAAACACATGCCCCAGAATAGAGGGGAAAACCCACCCTGTGGGGCTGACCAGAGTGACCCTGGGAGCTAAAAAGTAGTTAACCCCACCCATGTCCCCCAGGGCAGACCCTGGTGGGATGGGGGGAGGCGAGGTGGGGGGTGGGGGTGTCTGGAACCCCTAGAACTATACTATACTATCAGGCACTTATCTTGGGTAAACTGTAGACCATTCTTCTGATGCAATGTGACCCGTCGGACCTGCAGTGATCGTGGTGATCAACCGAAATGGTCCCCATGTACTGCTTAGACTTCCTCACTGTCTAGGGGCACTTTCTACCTGATCTGATTGCCTCACTGATTTGCCAAAGCCTGAATAAGGTTTTTGTAAGGGCATTGTACACATGCGGCATTGGTCTTGAAAACATCATTTGCCATGATGCAATTTATAGTTTCTATATCATTCGCTGCCTCCCTTTAGTTTTCAATTGTTTACTCAGTCTGACTTTTCCCATGCAGGCTCTTCTCCGTCAGTTTCGATTGTGAATGTGCATGTGTGTGTGATGTGTGTGTGTGTATGTGAGTATGTGTGTATGCGTTAGAGAGCAAAAGAGGGGGGTAGAGAGAAAGAGAGAAAGAGAGAAAGAGAGAGAGAGAGAGAGAGAGAGAGAGAGAGAGAGAGAGAGAGAGAGAGAGAGAGAGAGAGAGAGAGAGAGCACGGTGTCAATCCATGTATAACACTGACATCACGTTTGGCGCTTTCACATCACTCTCTTCAAGAAAGCTTTTCCTTAACAGTGGCGCATGTGTATTTCTTTTCCATGTAACTAATTATGACTTCTGAAACACAAAGGTCATACTGCTGAAACTCAAAACAACTGAACATCTCAGTGTGCTAGTGAACTCCTGATTTTGGCTGATCTAGACAGGAGGTTTGACATTTTTATATTTTTACTTAAATGAATTAATTGCCACTTGAAATATTAAAGAGGTAAAAAGCTGGCCAATAATCCAAGGTCTATTTCAGAAGTAGCTAAATCTAAAATTTTAACTTATTCAGCCCCGAAAAAAAACAACCAGCAACACATGGATAGAGCATGGCAGTTCAAGGGTGGTGTCAGAATAGCAAATTGGCACCCATAGGCGCCAAGCTATTCTGGCACCACCCTTCAATCTGGCACCACCCACCACCTACTTGGTCTGTCTCTAGAATTGGTAATACAATCCTTCAGAGGGCAACTTCCAAATTTGGGGATTGCGGTCCTTGGGGTAGAATGTGTTAAGTGAATTAACAACATGAAAGGCAAAGCCCTTATGGCTCACATGTATGACCGATCCACACAAGTGTGAGAATAAGTAAAGAGATGGCTTCTGCACCAGCAAAATCCATGTTTTCTCAAAATTTAATCAGTTTTCAAACATCTGTCAAACCCCCGTGACCCTTGACCTTTGCGATGAGTTGACTAAATCTGTATACATAGGAAGGTCTTATCATCAGCTACCTTCATGCCAAGTTTGACTGAAAAGTTTGCAAAAATGTTAATATTAACTACAATTCTATCAAAAATTGGCATTTTATACACAGTTGTTGACTTCTTGTGACCCTTGACCTTTTCAAAGGGGTCATCCAAACTAGTATGCATAGATAGGTCTTACCATCAGGTATCTCTGTACTAAGTTTGGGTTTGAAGTTGTGAGTATTAGAGAAAAAAACATCTTTTCACTATTGCTAGTTTGGACCTATTTCCTGAGCTCTTGTGACTCTTGACCTTTTTGAGGGGTCATCCAAATTAGTATGCATAGATAGGTCTTACCATTAGGTATCTCTGTACCAAGTTTGGGTTTGAAGTTGTGAATAGTTTTTGAGAAAACATCTTTTGTCAAAATATGGCTAGTTTGGGCCTATTTCCTGAGCTCTTGTGACCCTTAACCTTTCCGAGGGATCGACCAAATTAGTATGCATAGAAAGGTCTTACCATCAGGTATCTTTGTACCAAGTTTGGGTTTGAAGTTGTGAATAGCATTTGAGAAAAAACATCTTTTGTCAAAATATGGCTAGTTTGGACCTATTTCCTGACCTCTTGTGACCCTTGACCTTTCCACGGGATCAATATGGTTACTTACTTACTTACGCCTGTCACCCCTACCCGGGTATAGGCCGTCGACGAGAGACCTCCAGCAACTCCTGTCCTGTGCTTCTCCTTCGATTCTACTCCAGGTGGTTCCCAGTTTCTTGATGTCTGCTTGGAGGTCTCGACGCCAGGAGTTTCTCGGCCTACCTCTTTTCCTCTTTCCCTGGGGGTTCCATGACAATGCCTGCCTAGTGATACTGGAAGCTGGCTTTCTCAGACTGTGACCGATCCATCCCCATCTTCTTCGCCCAATTTCATTCTCTGCTGTTATCTGCTCTGTTCTCTCCCAGAGTCTGACGTTGCTGATCTTCTCTGGCCAGTGGATTTTCAAAATTCTTCTAAGGCAACTGTTCATGAAGGTCTGTACTCTGTTGACTGTGGTTTTTGTCAATCTCCAAGTCTCTGCTCCATATAGGAGAACTGCTTTTACATTGGAGTTGAAAATCCGGACTTTGGTGTGTTGTGACAGCTCTCTGGAGCTCCACACTTTTTTCAACTGGAGAAAGGCTGCTCTGGCTTTACCGATTCGTGCTCTGACATCTGCATCAGTGCCGCCTTTTTTGTCTATGATGCTCCCGAGATAGGTGAAGGACTCCACCTCCTCCAACGGGGTGCCAGCAAGCAAGACTGGTTCTTCCCTGGTTGCGTTCAGCCTCATTGTCTTTGTTTTCTGTTTGTGAATGTTGAGGCCCACTTGGGACGAGATGTCAGCAAGCCTCGTGGTCTTGTCCTGTATTTGTTGATGAGTGTGGGACAGTAATGCCAAGTCGTCTGCAAAATCGAGGTCATCAAGCTGTGTCCACAGTGTCCACTGTATTCCACTTCGTCTGTGCTCTGTGGTCATCTTCATGACCCAGTCTATGGCCAGTAGGAAGAGGAACGGAGACAGCAGACACCCCTGCCTGACACCGGTTCTGACCTGGAGCTCCCTGGTGAACTGCCCTTCGTGGATCACGCGACATGTCATGCCATCGTAGCTGCTCTTGATAAGGCGGACGAGCTTTGTGGGTACACCGTAGTGTCGTAGGAGTTTCCACAGAGTCTCTCGGTCCACACTGTCAAATGCTTTCTCATAATCCACAAAGTTGACGTACAGCGGGGAGCTCCACTCCAGAGACTGTTCCACGATGATGCGGAGAGTGGCGATCTGGTCTGTCATGATCGGTTCTTCCTGAATCCTGCTTGCTGGTCTCTCAGCTGGGGGTCAACGGAGCTCTTCATTCTTTCCAGGATGATCCTGTTGAAGACCTTTCCTGGTACTGACAGCAAGGTGATTCCTCTGTAGTTGGAACACTTGCTGAGGTCGCCTTTCTTAGGAAGCTTGATTAGGTACCCCTCCTTCCAGTCAGAAGGCATCACCTCCTCTTCCCAGATCTTTCCAAACAGTGGGTACAGCATCTCCGCTGTTGTCTCTAGGTCTGCTTTCAGAGACTCCGCTGGGATGCCATCTGGGCCTGCTGCTTTGCCGTTCTTCAAGAATGCCACTGCTCTTCTGATCTCTTCCTGGCTGGGTCTGTCACAGCTGATGGGTAGGTCGGTCTCTGCCGGCTGGATGTCTGGGGGGTCGGGTGGGCTAGTTCTGTTCAGTATCAATATGGTTAGTTTGGACCTATTTCCTGATCTCCTGTGACCTTGACCTTTGTGAGAGGTCACTGAAATTGGTATGTTTAGAAAGGTCTTGCCACAAAGTATCCTTGGGCCAAATTTGAAGACTGTAGCTTGAATAGTCTCCTAGAAAATGCCAAAATTAAAGTTTACCACGGACAACGGACGGACGACCACTGGCCCAAAACATACTCACTTTTGCTTCGCACGTGGGCCAAAAATTATAGACTCAAATGACTTTCTCTCACATGGTCATTTCTCTTCAACAAGCACTCCAATTTTAATATCTTAAAGTTGCATCCCAAGTTTATCTTGAGAAAAATATTCCGGAAGTTTCAGGCCATAAGTACACAAAAAACCAGAGACACTTGTTGATATATAAATAAGGAAGACTAAATGTTCCAAGACCACAGGATAGTCATTCAGTCTACCATGCATCCAGGCTTTCTGCTAGGATTTAAAATTGTCCATCATGGGGAAGGACAGCATGACAAAACGTCTGTCCCATGTGCTCTACAGTCCGCTGCACTTGAGACCCAGCAGAGATAAGTTCCTTTTTTCTTAAGGTTTGTCTGTCCCGGGGACGGATGACCAGCCTTAAATTTTTTCTGTCCCTGTAAAAATTTGTCTGTCAAATATGGAGAATTTTCCGTTAACCATCCAAGTTAATCTGGAAGCTCCAATTTTTGTTCAGTATCCCAAACAATTTTGTCTGTGCATCTGTTGTGAAATGCATTCGCATGCACCATTTGGGCTCCCAGAAACAAGACTCTGCCTCACCCAACAAGAAATCTACTCACATTTGGCTATGGGCGAGTGGATTGGTTTCTCCCCGCATACATATACGCACAGAGCCCATAACCCCTTTCATCCTGATACACTATTGTTTGAAATAAGTTTGACTATGACAGCTAACTAGTTCAAGGACGGTGCCAGAATAGCTTGGTGACTGAGGTGTTCTCACTTCTGGCACCACCCTTGAACTGAAATAGTTGATCTATCTCCTTATCTGTAATGTAACCTTCACAGGACAACACACAATTAAAAAAAAAAATCAGCCTCAGCATGTAATGGATTAAGCGCCAACAGTACATTCAGCAACAAGGTTTGCTAGACTTGACTTTTCTTTTTTTTTATCTTGTTACCTCATTGTCAGGATTCAAAGCATGCTACTTGTTACGACTGTGGTTGTGTTATCCTGTGAGAGCATGCATGTGTTAATCGTAGGAAACAATCTGATATTTATTTGAGCTATCATGGTTACGAATCACGTACGTTGTTAGTAAGTTTTTCTCTAATTTGCACGTAGAGCGGATTTCGTTAAGTTTTACCGGAAGTTTCTAGAAAAGTCGCACGGAGAATAGCGGTCGATCTTTGTTTTGTGTAGATTAGAACCTTCGATAAGGTCGCGCTGTCTAGTGGCCTCGTATGTGTGACGTCGGAGAGTTCGTAACAGTTTGCAACATTTTGTTTTTCTGTGCGCGTGAATTGAGCAGCCTTTTTCTTGTTTTGTGAAAATTCTTGAATTTTCTAGAGCGGATATGCAAGGTCGTGATAGGGCTACCATACTTTTATGTGACTTCATTATACACTAGGATTTAGAGCTGAAGTTAGCAGCCGAATTTTCGTAGCCTATTGTAGTTTTTCTAGAAAGATTATTTTAATGAGTTTCGGTTGTGTTTCGTTCTGATTGGTTGCATTGTATGATTTTCGTAGATGATTCTGGAAATTGGTAGTATATATAAAGAGGGCGCTAGGAAAGCACGTTGGTACATTGTCTTGCATTGTCAGCGGTAGAGACACACAGTTATCGTAGGTACGTGGCCCGTATAGGGTGTACATTGTGAGAGAAACAGCGTAACAGTGTGGTGTACGTTGTAGAGAGACTTTGTGTCGGCAGTGTGGACATTTGCAGAAGAGACTTTGTATCAGTGTTAATGCATTTGGAAGTGCATTGTGTGGAGATCGCATCGCTGAATTAAAATATTGTTGGAACTTTCGCCGAGGAACTGCTGGCAGAAGAACAGGCTGGCTTCAGAGTTGGAAGAAGCACTGTAGAGCAGATTTTCAACTGCCGCGTCCTGATCGAGAAACATCTGCAGCATCAGCGCGAACTCTACCACAACTTCATTGATTTCAGGAAAGCATTTGACCGCGTCTGGCACGACGGACTCTGGCAAGTCATGAGATCGTTTAACATAGAGGAGGGACTGATCCAAATGATAGAAGCGCTTTACAAGAACGCCTGCAGCTAGGTTCTACTTAACAATCAGTCAGGCGAGTTCTTCAGGACGACGATCGGTGTCCGTCAAGGATGCCTGCTCTCTCCTGTCCTTTTCAACATATTCCTGGAGAAGATCATGCAGGAAACCCTCCACGACCACCATACTTCAATCTCTATTGGTGGCAGATCCCTGTGCAATCTTCGATTCGCAGACGACATTGACCTCATGGCAGGCAGCAATAGTGAGCTCCAAAACCTGACAGACAAACTTTCAAGTAGCGCAGGGTCTTATGGCATGGAGATCAGTACGGATAAAAGCAAAGTGATGATCAACACCACAAGCGACAGCAGCAGCAATATTCACATGAATGGCCAGAAGCTAGAAGAGGTCAACAGCTTCAAGTACTTGGGAGCCACCCTGTCCAAAGATGGTAGTTGCATAGCAGAGATCCGTATCAGGATAGGTACAGCAACATCCGCAATGGCCAGGCTGGACAGGATATGGCGAAGTAACTCCATCAGCTTCACCATCAAGTACAGGCTTTACAAGTCCCTCGTAGTGTCTATTCTACTCTACGGCTGTGAGACTTGGACACTGCTTGCAGACTCAGAAAAGAAAATCCAGGCCTTTGAGAACAAGTGCCTGAGGAAGTTGCTCCGCATCTCGTACCGCGAGCACAAGACCAACGAATATGTACGGAGCATCGTCACTTCCCTGGTGGGCCCACATGAACCCCTTCTGGCAACCGTGAAACGGCGCAAGCTTGCTTGGTTTGGCCACGTGACCCGACACAACACCTTGTCCAAGACTATCCTCCAAGGCACTCTCGAAGGAAGTCGTCGGCGAGGTCGTCAGAGAAAGAGTTGGGTCGCAAACATAAAAGAATGGACCGAACTCGAGATGCCAGACTTGCTTGCCACCGCCCAAAATAGAACTCAGTGGAGAGCACTGTCTGTTGCTGCTGCCTCTCAGTCCCCCCAACGCCCAGTTCGGGCAAGGGACTGATGATGATGATGATGATGGAACTGTTACTCCAGTATTGTCTACATCCTTAAGCCATGTGTGACGGATTGCAGCTGAATGAAGTTTATTTAAAAGAACCTTATGTGCGTGCGTCTGGTGTGTTTATCATACTACGACTATGACTCCACCACGTAACACTACTAAATGTACTCTAGCACAACCAATCTTAAAAAGTCCATTCTTTCAACAGAAGGGACCTAAAAACCAGAAGATTTGTAACAAAACTTGAATGCATGTTCACATTATGGCAGTAAACTAACTTTTTGCACCTCCTTTCAGTTGAGTCCTAAAACCTGGCTCAGAAAAGCTGGATTTGACAGTCATGCAGATGGCAACATATGCAGGTGAAATATGTGCAACTTAAAAAAATTAAATAAAAGATTTACAATACATGTATCTGTATTTTCTGACTAGACACAGTGTAAAAAGCTTAATTACCGGCACCTAGCCTGAAAGACGTTAGCCACGTCTTCAAAAGGACATGGACACTATCTTCACAAAAAGACAATGGAGGTGGATCAGCCATATGTGATCCAAAGGGGCAGCACTTCCATTACCTTTTAAGACGGCCCTGCACTGGACCCCAGAGGGGAAAAAAATGAGAGGATGACCAAAGGATATATGACGGCAGAGGGCAGAGCTGAAGACTCCAAGTTACCACACTTGGAGCACCATCAAGATGCAGGTCACAGACAGGCCGAAGTGTTGCTGCCCTACACATCAGCAGGCTGTTACGTTTGTGGTTGTGTTAATCTTTTTAGGGCATGTTTGTGTTGATCATAGGAAAGGAGCCGGTGTTCATTTATATTAGATAAGAATCACATACCTTTTGGTTTCTTTTGCATGGAGAATTTTGATCGATTTTTGTTGTGTATCTATAATGTTGTATATCTCATTACATTGCTGCTAAAGTCCAACCTAGATTAACCTGAAATGTTCTGGAAGGGGCGCAATCGTTCTAGTGACCTCAAACATGACGTCAAAGTTTTGTAGTACACATGTTGGCTACATTTCGCAACATTTACAGAATGCGCCTAGATGTTAGTGGAAAATTGTAGATACATCTAGAGTGTGTTTTTTTTAATGAATATTAATGAGTTTTGGTTAGGTTGTTCTGATTGGTTGGGTTGTGAAAATTGCAGGATTGTTTTGGAAATCTGTAATAGTATAAGAGAGTGTTAGGAAATATGTATTTTTCCGAAAAATACTTACCAATGGCATATGGCATTACTGTATGGAAGATACACTTAGCTTAACGATTTCAGCCTAAAAATCATTGTGTATACATACACAACCAGGGAGGCGACTCCTGGAGCCGTTACCAGGGCCCGAGTAGCAGAGATATATAATAGGAGATTACTAAGAATCAAATTTCAATAAGGCCGCACCCATTATTAAATCTCGCCTTTATTGATCATAAAATCTATGGCATCTTATTACATCTCTACTATTGCCGAATCAACCCTTTGATTTTAAAAAAACGGCGACCATGATTAGTGCGGCCTTATTGAAATTTGATACATTAGTAATCTCCTATTATATATCTCTATAACTATTGTCTCTGTGAACACCTAATGACCCCATTAATTAACTAATTACGGTCATTAACATCCACACGGTCGTTTCTCTCAAATCAAACCAAAATCCTGACAGCGCACTCTGTAATAAACAAATGACATTTTACACACACCCCTGTCAGAGTCGATTTTTTTCAAGTAGAACTTTATACTTATTAACAAGTTACAACTAACTTTTAGGAACCTGCAGAGGTAACCTTTAAGTGAGTTGTCATAGAACTTATTAATTATTTATCATAAGAACTTATTAATTACTTACTGTAAGTTCTTATAAGTTCTTACAACAACTTGACTTAAGTCACAACTTACTCGGTCAGATTTGTCAAGATACAAGGACAATAAAAAAAACTTTTTTTTTCTTAGTAGTACTCTGGCGGTGGTGCAGATGGGGCTAAACAATCAGGCACAAGTGGTGTAAATGACGTGTCATCTCTCTGCGAAGCATATGACAAAAATATTGATTGATTACCAAATCTGATTTTTATTGGCTTAAAAGATTGTGTAGTTTTTCTGTGGTTTCCTGAACTCCGATCTGTTTTCCCATCTCTAAAAAACTAGCTTTTAGTTCTTCAACATTTACAGGAGATTGACTACGCATTTTATTTTGTATTTCAGACTTGTTTTTTGTAATTATTTAAATCATCCTGGACTCGCTTAAATTCATCGTCATCAATAAAATTATCATTTAAATTTAATGCCTTACTGATAATAAGTTTCATACTGCTCAACTTTGCAGCAGCGAGCGTACTCAATGCTTCATGTTTCTGTAATTTCGTGTGAAACCTCTTGTTTAAGGCTTCCAAACCAAAACAAGCCAGGCATGTAGCAACGCTAACACCCTCAGCTGCAATTCCAATTAAACTTCCAATTCCTGTGGCAAACAGAACAATGCCCCCTACAGAACATCCAGCTGAAACTGCACCAACAGCCATTGAAGTATTTTGTACAGAATTAAAAACGGTCTGATACCTCCTTTTGCATCTGGAGTACCTCGCCTCTTCACTTTCCAAATATTTAATTGCTTCTGTAATATTCATTAAACGAAATGTGTCTGCCTGTAATGTTTTATCTGATGCAATTGGCACAGCTGTCGCATGCGGATCAGGCACAAACGACGACACAGTCGCAGTCGTCGGTAGTTGCGGATAGAGTTTACCATTTTTTTTATTGACAATTATTTTTTATTTAATCAGTGATTACATTTTGCAACTCGTCAAAATTTGCTAGCATAATAAAACGAAACAAAATCAATGTGTTCAAGGTTTATGTAACTTAGACGAACAAAAGTTGTTTTGTTGACTAATATCTTGACAGCTAGAATACTGCTCGAAACTTCAAAAACATCTACATTTTTTCTAATAGCAATAAAGACCTTTGTTGATTCTGATACTGTTTCATCCCATGTAAGTTTTATTCCCTGTGCAATATTTGCCTCTTTCACAGAAGCTATAGATCTCAAGATAATTTCAAATACTATTGTCGCTTCTCTAGCCACGACTAAGCTTGCTGGCATAAACACAACAGAAGTATCTGATCTTCCCTTTCTAGTTGTAAGAAGATACCGTCGTTTGTCATAATTTTTAACTTTCAGTTTATCTCTGCTATTGTTGTCTGGGGCAAAACTTGGAACAAGACTTGCAATCAGCGGCCCAGAATTAACAACCTTCCTAAACACTAAGGCGCCTTCGTCATCAGTATATACATAAGGACTAATAAATTCAATCTTTATGTCCCAGTCAATTACGGGTGCTGGTGCCGGCACAGGTGAAACAACCCACTTATTACCCACATGTATTACGTTGTAGGGCACATTATTTACTGGAACTGGTACAGTAACATCACGCAGCTGACCAAGTTTAGGAATCTGTCTTTCACCGTCTTTCATGTCAACAATTACTTTTCTCTTGTACATGCCACTCAAATCAAGTTCAAAACCATACACCTCGCCGATTTCTCCCTCCTTTCCAAAATCCTGTACATCAGCCAAATCTTTTAACTCTGTTACTGGACATGCAACTGGTATGATTCTCGGCTTTGGACCACCACTCATTTTTATAAACAAAAATAAAATTATTTAATTTCCAACACAACACTAAAATCATGCATTACAACTGGTTTGTTATCCTGATTAGTTACAGATATACACAGTGACTCAAAGAAACTAGAAACTAATTTCTTAATCTGTAAATTAGGAAATCTAACAACCACACTTTCACAATATGGAGCAGTTCCAGCTGGCACACATCTCAACAAAGTCGAAGGCTTTCCATTGTGTACATTCTCAGTTGTGTTTAGTTCTTTCAAATACACATTAAATACTGTGTGTACTGACAAATTGACAGGGCGTTTTCCAGTTATTTTAAGTTTTTTTGTCTTCATTGTTATAATACCAAACATAGCTTCATCTAAATCATCTGATCTCCACCAATCTTCATCAATATAAAATCCAAGTAAATATGCAAATCTATCTGAGATCCTTAAGCAATTTTCTGTCAGAAATTCTAATGTAACAAGTAGGTTAGCTGGATTTAAAGTTGCTTTAATTTTAAAATTACTTTGAAACCATTCAGCTATAGTACAAAAGTCATAATACCCAGGCGGTAAAGCTTCAGTTTTACCACCAAAAATTACTTTATTATATATATCATCTTCTATATTAAACCACTTTACTGTGTAGAACATTTCATAGATAGCTACAGTCTTGTTACCATCATGATTATCAATCCCATTAGTTAACCACACTGGTTTGCTTGTGTCAAGATTTGTTAAGGTAATAAACATTTTTATTATCTCATAAAAAAGAAGGATGGAATTTAAATCACCAACAAGCGTTACTACAAACGCATTTCAATTTAATGTGAATGCCAAATATAATGTCGCACCTACTTATGAACAGAAAATAATTCAATTAAATCAGCTCGATATAGCTGTAAACAAACAAGATCTATTTCAAGTGAAAGTACCCAACCCCTTTGATCAATATCTAAACCCTCCAATAACAGACGATGTTACTGCAAGAAAGTGGTCTTCAAGTCCACTACAGATGTTTCAAAACCAACTTAACTTTGCTATACTGTGTTCTACTACAGGCTGTGGTGTTTCATTTACAGACCACTTAAATCACTCAAACAAACTTATTAGGTCAGTATATTGTTTTCATGTTTATTACCAATTAAGACATATTTTGTCAGAACTGCATACACCACTGCCCACTGAATCTATGTTTCAACAGGTTTAACAACCCCATGGATATGAAAGCATTTGAACGCATATGTAATGAATTTAACATCAGTCTCAGGTATGACTTTACACAAAAACTTGATAATCACAAAGGCATGGGTACATTGTATTATGCTATGAGTCACAGACAATATCCACAAGATTACTACCCTGGTTACACTTCATTCTCATCAAAATCACAAGTCTGGTTAGGATCAATAGAACAGAAACAGTCTAATGCCTGGACAACATTTATTTTAGACAAGAGTGACGGGTTTACTCAAGCGGGAGTCGAGCGCGTAAATGAGTCTATCAGAACATATGTCTGGTGTATATTAGGAGCACAATCACTAACAAAATCAAATATTTTAAACGGGAGTGGCAAATTTGAAGCACAAAAACAATTTCTTGCTAATCTTGAAGATTCAATTAATTCAGTGGTTGATCTCCCATCAAGCATACAGCGCTACCAAGACGTTCTAAGATATGCGAGATCAAAAGTTGACTTTGTAGTTGGCATCGGGTTATACATGTTGCCGTCTGATCTTCAACTCCAAATGGGGACAATAACAAATTATAATAATGAAATAGTTGTTGCAGGTGTTGGTCAAAAACTCGGTCTTAATTAATCTGTAAACTTGGGGGCCACAACCACACATGTTCAGTCATTAAAACCATTACAGATGGTAACACCCCCGGCCCCGGCCCCAACACCGGCGCCCATACAACCAGTACAGACAACACCAACACCAACCCATGACACACATGAGTCAGAGAGAACTGCATTGGTAATAGGCCTAACGGGATTAGGGGCTTTACTTCTTTATCTGTTTCATTAAATAACCCACCATCAACCCTCCTACTGTAACCAAAAAGACCCACACATGTTCTGCCATAAACCCAACTACCTTTGCTGCAGTACTAATCATCCAACTGACAAAGCGTCCATTGCTTTCAGAGCCAATTTCTTAAGCAAGTCTGATATGTGAGACAGTTGTTTCTTTACCCATGACTGTAAATCTTTTGGGTCAGTTGGGGCCAGTGGACCTGGTGGACCTGGAGGTGCTGGACCCCCACCACCACTTGCGCCACCAACCCCGGAGACAGCTAACACAACAGTACTGATAATAAATCCAAGAGCAGTAATTAAACTTGCAATTGTGATACCCTGTTCTCTGAAAAGTGTTTTCAATCTCTCAGCCAGAGTAGTGTCTTCGTGAAGTATTTTCTGAGTAGTTTCTCTAATCCTGTTGACTTGTGTTTTCAGTTTTTGTCTTCCAATACTAATCACTTTTAACCGCCCTGATCTTTCTATCTGCAAATCATTTAATCTGTGTTGGATTCTTTCTTTCATTTCAGTGTCAAGATTCCCATTGTCTGCGGTAGCCAGTTTCTCTTTTTCACGTTCTATGTGTTTATCAAGCTCACCTACATTATTTACCATCTCACCTCTTATTGTCTGTAATGATTTATCCAAGCCAATTATCTCTCTCATTGACAAAGGTGGGTCTTCTATTGTTTTCATAGCGTCATTTATTTGTCCTTCAGTAAATGAAGTTTCTTGTATCACTGTGTTTGCTATTTCTGGTAGGCTTGTTACTGGTGCCATTTCAATTTCTTGCCCTGTTGGCAACTTTGTTTGTGTGTCATGGAGGGCACTAACAAGACGCGGCGTGACAGGAGACCCTCCAATTCCAAGTTGATGCAAGGCACCAACACCGCCTTCATTTTTGATTGCACTTAAAGCCCTAAACTTACCAGGGTCTTTTTTATTAGTCAATAGTACTTTTCCTTTGTCAACAGTATTTAAATATAAATGACCCTTGCCATCAAGTTCAAACTGATTAGGATCTATGTTGTCTGGGCGGCCACCAACATGATCATAAAACGAGTTCACATTGGTTTCTAAAAGTTCGTGACGTAAACTGTAAGTATTTCTTGTACCGGTCATTCCAGTCATATCTGACATATCTGTTGTATTACCAAAATCATACATGTCATCCATTTCAAAATCTTCATGACTAAATCCTTCCGCTGCCATTGTTTTATTAATTTATTATTTTTTATTGTGCATAATAAAAATGACACAGTCTTACGGATCAAAGTTAGACCCATACAGAAAACTACGTGAGCCTCTTGGTGTTAAGGGCATTAGACAATCAATCGTCATCACAAACAATCCAAGTACCGTAGACCAGAATCAAACACTTCCAGTCAAGTTTCCAAACCTAGGCCCCAGTGACATTATTGTTTCTGGCACTGCACGCCTAGCATTTAATATTGAACTTTCATCAGACACAGATGTAAACAGAACACTAGTTAACAATCTTGGTAGAGCAATTGTTAGAACTATTAAAGTAAAACTTGAAGGACAGGAAGTGTTTAGTCTCGACGATGCTGATGTGTTCTACTGTTACAAAGATCTTTGGCTTACACGAGAAGAACGAGAAGATCGTATTTACCAAGGCATACAGACAGATAATATTACCAAACTTCGAATCGATGCCGGAGACAAGACAACCACAGCTGCCAAAGACGTTATAATGGCCGAAACATATGGTTTGATTGATTGATTACATTGCTTAACGTCCCGACAGCAACAAGGCTTTCGCAGGACGTGCCTGCACCGATTGAGAAAAAAAAAAAAAAAAAACCAGAATATTGAATGTATGTCGCCAGCCGGTCCAATACGTTAAATAAACCTACGACATGAGACCTAAATAAAGCCAAGACCATTTAGCAACACACATCCAATATCAAGAGCTACAGGCAGCGCAGACAGTAGGGAGAGTTTAAAAAAGGCAAATACAGGTGAATGGACCAAGGGTAGATAGAAACACATGCCCCAGAATATAGAAGAAAACCCACCCTGTGGGGCTGACCAGGGTGACCCTGGGAACTAAAAAGTAGTTACCCCACCCAAGTCCCCCAGGGCAGACCCGGGTGGGGGCCCGAAACATATGGAACCAGATTTTACATTCCACTTGAGTTTGAAATCCTGACAGCACATTTGCCTTATTACCAAGGAGCACTGAATGACCGTCTGAGTTTTGAACTAACCTTTAATGACTACTCCAAAATTATTAAATCATCTGATCCCAATGCAACATATAAGATCTCTAACATTTCCTTGGAATACGAAATTGTCACACATGATTATTTAGCTACTCTCATTCAAAATCAGTACAAGACAAAACTGCCGATTTATTATGACAGGATGATTGGACACAGTTTAATACCCAAAGACAAGAGAGACCTGATGTGGAACATAAACTTGAACACACCTGCCAGGTCACTGAAAGGCATACTCATGTTGTTTGTTGAACCAGCGGCTCCATACAAAAGAGATTCAGAAAAATTCTATAATCCAAAGATTACACATTTGTCTTGTACAATCGAAGGCCGTCCTAATCAAGTGTACGCTTGGTTTGTTACCTTATCAACACTACGATGAGATCACAAAGTATTTTGCGGGTGGAAGGATTAGAGATAAACCTGCAAACATTGCGTGCAAAGATTTACATCTATATGACGTAAGGATTGGTCAATACCTTACAAATAAGTATGCTCTTTGGCTAGACCTTCGTAGTACAGATGATGATTATCTTCATGGGTCAGGTCAAAAGGTTGAAAACGGCAGTGACGGGATTACAATTCAGATACAAAAAAAGGTTGAATCCGCTGCAGCCATAAATATATATTTGTATTTGATATATGACGCACAACTGAGCATAGAAGAGTGCAGACTAAAGGGTGTCATGTATTAAATTATATTATGTATTAAAACGAACCGGAGCTTGATGACACTCGACCCACACTGTGGTTTGTTTTGTGGGGCCACTGGGTGTGGTAAAACTGAATTTGTACTTAATCTATTACAAACAAGATACATACACCACTTTGAAAACATTGTAATATTCTGTCCTACTATTAAACACAACAAAGCTTATCACAACCATTTATTCATTTGGACTGACAACAACATTTACTTAGTCGACCCTGAGAAAAAACTGAATGACTACCTACAATATTTTTACAAGCAATTTGAAGGACAGCCAACTTTGTTTATTGTTGATGATTGCTCTGCAGAGAAAGACATTGTCAAAAAGAGAAACACATTAGCAGAACTTGCCTTCAGTGGTAGACATGCAAATGTAAGTGTATGGATTCTCACTCAGAAATATAATGCTGTACTGAAAGATTTTCGAGAACAGTTAAAGTTTATCTGTTTGTTTTACTGTAAGGATCGTGACAGCTTTGAAGACTGTCTCAGAGAGAACGATGTCATCCCAAATAAGCATGAACGGGATGATGTGAAAAATAAACTGAAATCAACTAAGCATCTAAAGCTCATTTTAAAGACAGATCAGCCCACAGGGTATGGGTTGGTGAATTAATTTATACATTTGTTTGTCCAATAAAAAATGACAGACAGACAAACCCAAGTGTTTGATGTTACAGAATGCTTCAAAGATGTTGAGCGCTTTACTGACTTAAAATCACGTGTGTTTGAACCCAGCTTTAAACTCTCAACACCGACAATAAGAATATACATGACATATAATGTTACTTTGGAATATTCAGATGGATTACCACGTTATGATTATGAGACTGTTGATCTTAAGACAAATGCTTTTAAAGTTTATAATGCTAACAGTGGCCACTTGTGTTGGTTTGAGGTACTGTGTGAAGACATATTTGATCAATTAAGAAAACTACATTGTTACATTGAAAGTGTTACATTCAATAAAGTGATATTACATCTGCAGGCCTTCATGAACAGTTGCCTTAGAAGAATTTTGAAAATCCACTGGCCAGAGAAGATCAGCAACGTCAGACTCTGGGAGAGAACAGAGCAGATAACAGCAGAGAATGAAATTGGGCGAAGAAGATGGGGATGGATCGGTCACAGTCTGAGAAAGCCAGCTTCCAGTATCACTAGGCAGGCATTGTCATGGAACCCCCAGGGAAAGAGGAAAAGAGGTAGGCCGAGAAACTCCTGGCGTCGAGACCTCCAAGCAGACATCAAGAGACTGGGAACCACCTGGAGTAGAATCGAAGGAGAAGCACAGGACAGGAGTTGCTGGAGGTCTCTCGTCGACGGCCTATACCCGGGTAGGGGTGACAGGCGTAAGTAAGTAAGTAAGTACATCTGCAGGACAAGACTTCAAGTCAAACACCAGGGAAGTGGTTGACTTGTTTACCATAACTACAGATAATACAGTATTACATATGGTGTGTCAGTGGTAATATTTTTTTTTCATTTATTATTTTGTCGGTCAAATAAAAATGACGGACAATGTTCAAAGCTCATCAGGCTTAAGAAACGCGTTTCACACAACAAACTTGCCTATATCCAATACTAATAATGTTATGAATCAATAGAAAACTCTTTTTCTGTCATACAAGATAATCTTCTTACAGGCAGTGTAAAGATTCAGATTGTTGCTAAAATAGAATTTACTAGAGTAGACGGTGAAGTGATTGTATCATATATCTCTACAAGACAACACACAGTTAACACAAGAAGGGAATTAGAAAACGTGTTTAGAGACAGACTATTACCTGACTTCCTCCAAGCAATTGACAGTGCGAAAATGAAGGGGTCTGGTTGGCACGAAGGACATGCACATGAACTACAACTAAAGCAGTCAAGGTATCATCCTATATTAGGTAAATCGTGGATACCACTGCCAACAGAGGTTGCAAACAAAAAGGCTGTCGTTAACATACAGAACAATGACAACCATTGTTTCATGTGGTGTGTGCTTGCTAAACTACACTTTATAAAATCAAAACCTGAACGTGTATCTAACTACACTAAATTTGTAAACGAACTCAACTTCAGTGGCATTGAGTTCCCTGTTAAATTAGAAGACATAGATTTGTTTGAAAAACTAAATCCTGGTATATCTGTAAATGTGTTTGTGTGGGATAATGAGTCTGTTGACAAGTTACAACCCATTAGAGTATCACCACTTGCTCCAACTTATGGACAGCCAGAAGATAAACATGTTGACATGTTATTAATTGGCCCTGCCGGTGATGACAATAACTTTCACTACACAATTATCAGAAATATGTCACGTCTAATTCATGGGCATACAACAAAACACAATGGCAAACAGGAAGTGTGTAAGAAATGTTTACAAAGATTTTCTTCTATTGCAGTGGCACATAAACATGTACTGCATTGTAGGTCAGCTGATGACATACAAACTGTACTTAAGTATCCAGATCCTGGTAGTCAAGTATATTTTAAGAACTATGGGAATCAGCAAAAGCTGCCGTTTGTAGTGTATGCTGATTTTGAATCACTGGTAGTACCATATGAGGGTCCAGTTCCAGAATCATTACCAAAGACTGTAAAACTAAGTGACCAAGTGGTGTGTTCTTTTGGATACATTATTGTTAGGTCAGACGGACAGCATTCAGAACCTGTTATCTACAGGGGAAAAAATGCAGCTTGTCTGTTTTTAACAGATTGATTGTACATTGCTTAACGTCCCGACAGCAACAAGGCTTTCTCAGGACGTGCCTGCACTGCTTGTGAAAAAAAAACCAACTAAACAGAACATTGAATGTATGTCGCCAGCCGGTCAAATACATTAAATAAACCTAACACATGGGGCCTAAATAAAGCTAAGACCATTTAGCAACACACATCCAATATCAAGAGCTACAGGCAGTGCAGACAGTAGGGAGAGTTTTAAAAAGACAAATACAGGTGAATGGACCTCGGGTAGACAGAAACACATGCCCCAGAATAGAGAGAAAAACTCACCCTGTGGGGCTGACCAGGGTGACCCTGGGAACTAAAAAGTACCTAACCCCACCCAAGTCCCCCAGGGCAGACCCGGGTGGGTTTTTTTTAACAGAAATGAGACATCTGTATAGTCAGGTAGTACAGTATCTCACAACATGTCAGATGCCTTTAGTGATGACAGAAGAAGACAAACTGAAATTTGATACAGCTGTGACGTGTTGGATTTGTGAACAACCCCTCCAAGGTGATAAAGTTCGTGACCACGATCACATAACTGGGTGTTACAGAGGTGCTGCACATAACAATTGTAACTTGTTATTAAAAAAAGATCCTAAGACATATAAGTTACCAATCTTTTTTCACAATCTCAAAGGGTATGATTCGCATATTATCATGCAGGCTGTGGATGAGTCTTACAAAAACATTAATTGTATAGCCTAGACAACTGAGAAATACTTAACCTTTAGGTTAGACAAATTAGCATTTTATGACTCTATGCAACATTGGTCTTGCTAGTTTGGCAGAAGGACTGACTGAGTATCCAATAACAAGTAAATATTTTGAGCCAGACTTGATTAAGAAAGGTGTGTATCCCTATGAGTACATTGATCACTGGGTTGTGTTTGAAGAAAGGAGACTACCACCAAAAGAGAAATTTTATTCTACACTTAATGGTAAAGGTATTTCTGACTCTGAATACCAACATGCACTTGATGCATGGGATAAATTAGGGTGTCAAACGATTGGTGACTACCGTGACCAGTACTTGAAAGCTGACGTTTGTTTGCTAGCAGACGTATTTGAAAGTTACCGTGAGAAGGGTTTGTTACACTACAGTCTTGACCCTGCTTGTTACATAACTAGTCCTGGCATGACATGGGATGCATTTTTAAAATCCAGTAAGATATTTATAGACCTGTTGTCTGATCGTACAATGGGTGAAATGGTGGAACGTGGATTGAGGGGTGGTATTAGTATTGCAGCGAACAATTATGCCAAAGCCAACAATAAATATATGGACGGTCATGGTGACCTTGGGTTTGACCCCTCAAGGTCAAGGTCATTCATTACCTATGTGGATGCTAACAATTTGTATGGCTGGGCGATGTGTGAGTTATTGCCCTTGAAAAACTTTTGTCTGTATGATTTGTCACAGTATGACATAACACAGTCAGGGTTAACAAACTATATTATAAATCTTGACCGAAACGACGCGAAGGGTTGGATCTTTGAAGTAGACCTGGAGTACCCACACCACCTACACGATTACCATAATGATTATCCATTAGCTGTTGAGAAAATGAGTATGACAGGGAAAAAAGAAGACACTAAACTTGTACCGAATCTGAGTGACAAATTCAATTACGTGTGTCACTATCGCTTGTTACAGTTTTACATCAGACATGGGTTAGTACTAAAAAAAAAGTACATAGAGGAATTCAATTTGATCAGAGTGCTTTCATGAAAGATTACATAATGAAGAACACAACATTGCGTGCCAGAGACGGAAACACTGCATTTGACAAAGACTTCTTTAAGCTTATGAACAATGCCTGTTTTGGAAAGACTATGGAAAATCCTCATCACCGCAAAGATGTGAGACTTGTCACAACTGAATCGGGTGCAATTAAACTTACAGGTAAGCCACAGTACACGGGGTACAAAGAGTTTCATTCATCATTGTATGCAGTGTCACTCAAAAAAAAGATTGTCAAACTGGACAAGCCAGTATTCATTGGTATGGCAATTCTTGAGTTGTCAAAACTGTTGATGCTTGAATTTTATTATGATTACTATAAACCAAAATATCCTGAGTGTCGTCAGCTATACACTGACACTATGATCGAAGACTTTTATGAAGACATGAAAACAGAGTTACACATGTACGACACGTCTGATTACCCTAAGGATCACCCGCTGTTTAGCACACAAAACAAGAAAGTGCCTGGTAAGTTTAAGGATGAACTGAATGGTGTGCCAATAGTTGAGTACGTTGGACTGAGATCAAAAATGTATTCTATACTGCACCAAAAAGGTAGTCAGTCAAAAGCCAAAGGAATAAAAAAAAAAATCAGCAATAAAAAATAAAGACATTCGGCATGAACATTATAAGCAAGTATTAGATGGTGCATTAATGCCTGATTATCCAAACAAGTCACTGAGATCAAACAAACATAATCTTGAAATGATTCAAACAAATAAGAAGTCACTTGCAGTTGGAGACACAAAACGTGTATTTCACAGTAAGGAAAAAGCTTATGCGCCAGGTCATTACAGGCTCAAGTTATCTGAAGAAATAGTTGATGAACTGGTTGATGAATTAATTGATGAGTTAGTTACTGAAATGAGTAACGGTGTCTGGGGGAATAATCTGTAATTCTTCTCTGACAAATGCCCTTTGGGGTGCAGGGTCGTACAGGTAATATATTGTTGTGTCAGGACCGGGGACTATTTTTTTTATATTGTGTACAGACGTTGACCAGATGGGGTCTGTCGCTCTGCGCCTGACGTCATTTTCTGATTCTCCAGGTTGATATAAATATCTTACCTGTTTAGTAAATAAACTTGTGTCGGGTGCTGGGGTTGGTCCTGTTTTTGGCTCTGTAATTGATTTCAATTTAATAGCGTCAACAGGCTTTACATGACCTTCATTGTTCATTGCTTTTATCACATGTGGTAATCTCTTTACCCACTCAGTGTTACGTGTGTCATGCATGAGTTCCTTAGAATACTGATAACTAAAAAGTCTTTCTGATAACTGTTTGTTAAAATTCTCTACAATTTCCTGTGATCTGTGCACGCCTGGTATACCTCGCCTCAATAGCACGCCATGCTTCGCAAATAACTGATTAACAGCACCTTTGAATTCTGATCTGTCATCAACTTGAACAAGTCTGGGGTATTTTAAAGGACCTCGACTATATATTTTTGTTAATGCTGTAGCAACTGTGGTAGCTGTTTTGTCAGATATGGGTTCAGCGTCTTTGTACCTTGACGCAATGTCAACAACAGACAAAGCGTACTTGTATCGTTTCTTTCTTATTGTGTCATGTGGTAGAAACAGGAGGTCCATTTGATGTGTGTCATTTGGGGTAGTGTTTTCAAAATGGGGTCTTGTTATCTTTCTTGGAGCAGGGAGGTATATCTGCCAAATTGCTTGTCTCTGCAACCATTGTTTGACTTGATTGAGTGATACATCTCCGCCCACAGCGGCATGTAATTTTTGAATAGCGGTTGCTCCTTTCCATTGATTGTACATTGTACATTGCTTAGCGTCCCGACAGCAACAAGGCTTTCTCAGGACGTGCCTGCACTGCTTGTGAAAAAAAAAAAAATAAACAGAACATTGAATGTATGTCGCCAGCCGGTCAAATACATTAAATAAACCTAACTCACGGGGCCTAAATAAAGCTAAGACCATTTAGCAACACACATCCAATATCAAGAGCTACAGGCAGTGCAGACAGTAGGGAGAGTTTTAAAAAGGCAAATACAGGTGAATGGACAAAGGGTAGACAGAAACACATGCCCCAGAATAGAGAAAAACCCACCCTGTGGGGCTGACCAGGGTGACCCTGGGAACTAAAAAATACCTAACCCCACCCAAGTCCCCCAGGGCAGACCCGGGTGGGGGATGCTCCTTTCCAATACCCTGATGGAGAGTAATATATTTTTGATAGTTTATTTTCTACGTTCATTTTTTCTAGCAAGATAAAGACCAGTAAAAAATACAAATGTCATTCCCACTAGAACAAAGATTATCTCTCCGTTTCTTTGTTGTGTGCTTGGTTGATAGTAGTCGCTAAGTTTTGGTTTTGGGATAGACATGTCATTACCTGTGACAAGATAGTATTCACGAATTGCGTCATCGACATTAGAAAACGTATGTTGTGCGTGACCTTCAAGTCTGAGTTTTTCATTGATAAAATCAAGTTTTTGCTATTCTTTGCTTCTCATAATCTTGTTGAGCTTGTGCCAGTTTTTCAGACGCCTCATTGTGATGCTTCATTTCTTCAGCTGATTCTTCTCTACCTACTTTTGAAAAGAGATAGTTTGACCCACTGAATGCCAGGGCGTTGACCATCGCGCCTCCAATTATTACTGCCAAAGTCGCCATATTATTTTTATTTACATAGACATATTTTCGGGAATAATTCCCTGCTTGACAAGAAAATCTTTTGTCGCAATTGATGCTGTGACAACTACAATTAGCTTAGCGCTGTCTTCGAAATCTAGTCTACTCAGGTCTGCTGATTTCATTTTGAGTAGACTTTTTCCCAGCATAGAATAAGCTACTGCTAGTCCACTTATCACGGCAGAGTGATAGACAAGGTTCATAAAGTTCTTTGTGTCGCTCATTTTCTTAGGCAATAAAAATTAAAATAATATTTTATTCACTCCATATAAAATGGGTCAACGGCTTTGGGTGTTACTAGTAATGTGGCGACTTCTGGTTTTGTTTTTGGAGTGTCTGATTTTTTGGTCACTGTACGAGTCTGTGGTTTGTATTTTTGGTATAATTGATAACCTACGTAACCAAATCTGACAACAAATCCGGCAACTATATATTTTGTTGTTTGAGGTTCGGGGTCAGGGTTAGACTGGGTTGTTTGTCTCTCACTTTGATGAGGGTGTGATAGTAGTGACACAGGTCTTGACGGTGCTGACGCCTGTTCAGTTACATGAGCCTTTTCTGTTTGCGCTTGAAGCTGTAATTTTTTTTTGTCTGTTATATTCGGCTAATCTTTTTCCAGCCTCAACCCTGCCTGGACTTTAAGCCTTAGTCACAGTTTGAACCTGTGTCAAAACAGGGGCGGGGTTTGGTTGTGGAGTCGTCTGGGTTTCGTCCATTTTCTTCTGCAGTAAAATTTAATTTTGAAAAATCAATATGACTCCCAGTAACAAGTAAGGTTACCACAGGTGCAAGGTAATTTCCAAACTTGTAAAACATGACGCATGCTAATTTACCAATTGAACTTGAAACAATAGGATTACTTTCAAGGTCATGTGAAAGACTATCAGTGTCTACAGGTAGAAAGTGACTCACTGCTTTTGTGTATAGGCATACTAGAGATCGACTCAAATCACGTGTCATTAGTGAAGCGATGTGGTTTTCATATTTCGAATGAAGTTTAAATAGCTCGTCAGCGGTTAGAGATTCAATATCCTCTGTCATGTATTGTTTTCCGAGATAAGCCTTTGACTTTCCCGAAACAACTACAGATAAAAGACGCTGTTTTTTCGAGTCTAAGTCTTTGTTTTCTACAGCATTGATATCATTTAGAAGAAGTAATTCGTCTTGGTTTATTTATAATGTAATTAAATTTTTTATATAAAATCAAAATTGCAGGTAATTTTGAAATTTGTTATCAAGCAAAATCATGTTTTTCTAGAAAGAACATTAATAGTAACTTCATACGTTTACACTACTCAGCTATGTAGTCAATAGTTTTTGAGTTTACCCCAGACAAGACTTGCCTGTTCTTTAAGAGCTATTATCGTCTCTGTCATATGCATCTAGCTCCACTGTTAGAATACAATTAAGAAAAAGAGGTTTTTTTTTTGTTGCCCTTGTATCTTATTAAAAAAGACTTAGTATACGTGACTAGAGTCAAGTTGTTATGAATAACTTATAAGTAATTAGGAGAAGTAATTAATAAGTTTTTATGGCAAGTAACTAATAAGATCTTATAAGGTAAGTGGGGCCACTTGATAGTTTCTTATCTAGCTGTTTTTTCAGTGCTTGTATAGTGCAGAGTATAACCACCAGTTGATTTTCTAATTCCTCAGAAACCAGTCATGAGTATATTAAGCCCACTTGTACAAATCCCCCTCCTTTCAAATCATGGTGTCCCCATGTTGATCTTTGACATCACTTAGTGATTTAAAAGGCTGTAGCTATGAAAGGGCTTTGACGGCTGAGAGCTTTTCAAAAGCGAGCGAGTAAGCGAGTATAGATTGCTTTACGTCCCGCAAGCGACAAAGGCCTTCTCAGGACGTGCCTGCGCTAAATGAAGAAAAGAACTGCAAGAAGCGCAGACAGGAGGGAGAATTTCAAAAGAAAAATACAGATGAATGGACCAGAAAGACAGAAATACAAACCCCCAAAAGAGTAGAACCCACCTTGCAGGGGTTAGACAAGGTGACCCTAGGAACTAAAAAGTAGACAACCCCACCAAGGTCCCCTAGGGCAGACCCGGTGGGGGCTTTTCAAAAGCACAGTCCCGTTGCGGCTTGTGTATGAATTGAAAAGAGAGAAATGTGTCCCCTCTATTCAATAGCGGTGTGCGGCGTTCAACTGTGACATCACCTGGCAGATCACGTTAAAGGTGAATTACACTTACACGAGTGTCTGTAAGTGTCCGTATGTGTGTGCGTTTGTTTGGTTTGTGTGTGTGTGTGTGTGTTCGTTTGTTTGGTTTGTGTGTGCGTGTGTGTGTGTGTATACGTGTTTGTGTATGCGCGTATGTGTGTGTTTATTCACGTGTTTGTGTGCATGCGTGTGTGTGTGTGTGTGTTCGTGTGTGTGTGTGTGTGTTCGTGTCTGTGTTCGTGTGTGCTCGTGCGTGTGTGTGTGTGTATGTATGTGTGTATGTTTGTGTGTTTATTTGTGTGTGTGTGTGTGTGTGTGTGTGTGAGTGTTTGTGTGTGTGTGACTAGACTGATTTCGGTGCTAACAGGCAGGTGTTCGTGACTCATTGCTGGTAAACAAGATGATAGCTTTTAATGTTACTGTACACTGGATTAAAGAGACAGGTACGTAATAGCACATCTATATAGACTTTTAAATCGGGCCTATCTCTCTGTGTGAGGTGGCTATGAGACATGTATGTCAATGTAAAATGCGTCATTTATGTTACCTACAGACGGTACCAAGGGTAACCACAAAACATTAGTAAGCAGACGACAGGCCCATTCAGCCAAACAAAAGAGCGACGACAGCCCATTCAGCTGAACAAAAAACATCACTTGAAAATTATGTCGAAAATAATATTCATAAATCTTGGAGCCCTCATGAGTTCGGCAGAGTATTCAAAACTGAAATGTTAATATATGCTCACAAACCAGATAGGTGAGGCTATTGTCTGTCCAGCGCTGTGATTCCCCTTGGTTTGCATACATGTTAATATATGCTGTGGCTTGTAGCAAATGATCACAGTCAAGACCCTCAGTCTACTCGCAAAAAGACTTAAAGAGAACAGTATACCTGTGCTGAAGGGTAATATCTGTCTTGTTTAAGTCTGTGTACAATCAACATAAAAAGCTGTAGTCTTGATTGCCTACAGTGAGTCATGAACACCTGCATGTTTGCACTGAAATCAGTCTCGTCATAATTTTGAGCCTGAGCAAAAGCCTACGCATGCAATGGTCCATGTGTAACATAGCTGAAATTGTATAGACTACAACAGCATTTTGAAAGAGTGTGTGGAGCGGCAGGGTGGAAAAGCCTAACTGGTTTGGAAATTGTAAACTGTTTGAGAAAAAAACAGATCTGTAAGTGTGATTTGTCATGGATGTTACCTTGTATAAACGGTGTATATGTTGCAAGGTAGGACACTTAATGTTTTTGTTTATACATGTGTGTGTGCGAGTGTGTGTTAGTGTGTGTGTGTGTGTTAGTGCGTGTGTGTGTGTGTTAGTGTGTTAGTGTGTGTGTGTTAGTGTGTGTGTATTTGTAACGTAGTGTTGTTAGTGTGTCAATGCGTATGTATGTGTGAGTGTGTGCGTATTTGTGTATCAAGCGTACTCATCTAGCAAACAGAACCTGAGAATATACCAGTAACTCAATGTTAAACAAGCCTCTCAAACCTACTCATAATGAGAAATCAAACACTACAAATAACTGAAAATGTTGTAAAGCGGGGGCTCATGTGACTCTATTTACTCAGTACAAGCCTTTATGTTGGTGAAGCCCTATTCACACACTTGCCTGCTGTACAAATTTCTAAAGATCTTTTCAAGCATGGCCTGTGAATGGGCGCCGTGAAAGCAAGTCCTTCACCCCGTCTGCGTGAACTGGAATGTTATGTGTGGGAGAGAGCTTGTGAGTTTTTCAGAAATCGACTCTGACAGTATTGAGAGACAATGAGGAGTAATTTTCTAATTATTGGGGTGTGTAAAATGTCATTAATTTATTACAGAGTGCGCTGTCAGGATTTTGGTTCGATTTGAGAGAAACGACCGTGTGGATGTTAATGACCATAATTAGTTAATTAATGGGGTCATTAGGTGTTGACAAAGACAATAGTTATAGAGATATATAATAGGAGATTACTAATGTATCAAATTTCAATAAGGCCGCACTAATCATGGTCGCCGTTTTTTTAAAAGATGCCATAGATTTTATGATCAATAAAGGCGAGATTTAATAATGGGTGCGGCCTTATTGAAATTTGATTCTTAGTAATGTCCAGCGATGTCCCCCACCATGGCCAGATTGTCCCGCTGGCTCGTAAGATCACGAAGGTAGAAGCGGGTGAAGATGGAATTGGCCCGCCACCCAACAGCCGTTACAATGTCTCTCAAGGCACAGTTTTGATCGAATGCAACACTGGTGGAGGCAACACGGACCTCATGTGCACGAATACGTAGCATCTTAGCACCCGCCGAAAAGAGCTCCTCGTAGGCAGAATGGATGACCCAACGGAGCCCTGAGGAGATTGTCTGCACCGAAATGTTGTGTGTGCCAGGGGAAAGTGGTAGGAAGAGGCGGGTCCGGCCACGCCGGATAGGTTTTGTCCGGCGCAGGTAGACTCAAAGTGCCCGGACAGGGTCCTGATGGCGGGAGTCCTGAGTCTGGTCGGGGTCCCTGAGTAGACGCAGGGTGATGACTGGAGCCCTGGCCGAAGGGAGCTGATTCTTTGCCAATTGATTGATTGATTGTACATTGCTTAACGTCCCGACAGCAACAAGGCTTTCTCAGGACGTGCCTGCACTGCTTGTGAAGAAAAAACTAAACAGAACATTGAATGTATGTCGCCAGCCGGTCAAATACATTAAATAAACCTAACACATGGGGCCTAAATAAAGCTAAGACCATTTAGCAACACACATCCAATATCAAGAGCTACAGGCAGTGCAGACAGTAGGGAGAGTTTTAAAAAGGCAAATACAGGTGAATGGACAAAAGGTAGACAGAAACACATGCCCCAGAATAGAGAGATAAACCCACCCTGTGGGGCTGACCAGGGTGACCCTGGGAACTAAAAAATACCTAACCCCACCCGAGTCCCCCAGGGCAAACCCGGGTGGGGTGATTCTTTGCCAAGAAGGCGGGAATCGTTAGGAGGTGACTACAGGTCGGGTCCATAGAGAGCGCGTATAATTCACTAACTCTGGATGCCTTGGCAAGCGCTAGTAGAAAGCAGGTCTTCCGGGTGAGATTCGACATGCTAGCCAAGGTCAGTGGCTCGAACTTGCTAGAATTTAGCCAGATAAGGACCCAGGTGAGGTCCCAACGAGAAATCAGAGAATCTGGAACTGGTCGTTGCAGCTCAAAATTGCACATAAGGTCTGAGAGGCCCCAGCAGGCCCCAGGGTCAGGGAGGCCCAAATGCGGTAAGTGTCCGCGATCATGGAGAGGTATCCTCAAATGGTAATGGGGGCCAGATTCTTCTCTCGAAAAAGCCACAGGAAGCAATCTGCAAGCTGCGGCGACGTCAGCGCTGTTGGGGGAAGTCGCTCTGTCTCGCACCAATCCCAGAAGACTCGCCACTTTGTTTCATACACTCGGAGGGTGGAAGATCTGCAGGTTGCAGCGATAGACTCCACTGCCGCACGCGAGAAAACTCTGGAGGAGAGGGCTTGCCACACAACTGCCAGGCGTGTAAGAGGAGCCGCTCCGGGCAAGGGTAAAAAATACTAGAGGGTCCGGGAAAGGGGAGACGAAGGTGGGCAGCTGCCTGTTCCAACGAGTTGCGAACAGGTCAATCATCAGGGTCTCCCAGCGCTCGCAAATCATGTGGAAGATCTCTGGACTCAGAGACCACTCGGTATGTAGGAGCTGGCCCTTCTGCGAGAGGGAGTCGGCGAGGACATTCAGACGGCCAGGAATGTGGTGAGCCTGGAGTGAGATGTCGCGGTCCCTGCACCACAAGAGCAGCTGGTAAAGGAGCATGCAGAGGGTCGTGAAGCGGGTGCCCCCTTGCTTTTAGATGTATGCGACTACCGTGGCATTGTCAGACATGATGAGGACTTCTTGACAGCGAAGCCGAGAATGCCAAAGGTCGAGGGCCAACCAAACCGCCTTCAACTCCAACCAATTGATGTGTCTGTCCGAGAACTCAGGGGGCCACAGGCCCGAGGCGGCAGAGAAATCTGGCAGGAGGTGCATGCCCCAGCCGATGAGGCTGGCATCAGTGCAGAGGGAAAGTCGCGGTGGGGGGGGGGGGGGGGAGGAGAGGGGGACCCCCGAACGAAGCCAGCAGGGGTCTGCCCACCGCTGGAGGTGGGCTTGGACAAGCGGGAGGATAGGAATCGGGGCTGCGAGGTCGCGGGAGGACAGGCGCCAATGGGTAAGCAGGTGAAGTTGAAGAGGGCGCGAGTAGAGCCGCCCCAGGGGTAACAGGTCCACAGCTGCGTTCAAAAGGCCCAGCAGTTGTAACCAAACTCGCACCGGGACTACATCCGCACTGGAAACCCGGCGGCCGAACTCCACCAATTTCGCGATACACGCCTCCAGCAGTCGCACGAGGTTGCAGTCGGTCCAGAATTCCATGCCAAGATGCACGAAATGGCAGGACGGAGAGAGATCAGACTTTCCGCTGTTGACTAGGAAGCCGAGGCGATGAAGAAGAGCAAGAAACACGTATCGATCCGTGGTGAGGGAGGCGGAGTCCTGGTTCTAGAGAGGATCGTCCAAATAGTTGGAGGTGGGGTTAGTTAGTTATTTGGGTTTAACGCCGAGCAGGCGACTAAGGCCATCTCACGGCAGGATGGGTAAAAATCTGGTCAGCCAGACTAAAAGCAAGGTCTTAAGACAAGATGTAAATATAGATTAAAAATCTCAGGCTAAAATGTCGCACGTCTTTAAAAGAAACGTCTACAGACTCTCAAAAAGGGCAAATAAAAAAAATTTCATAGTCTATGAATGCTCAGATCTTGTTAAAAATATTGCATTCTCTCAAAAAATTGAAGATTTTGTCCGGGGGAACATCCCGGAACAAGACCTTCAAGGAGTCTGCTGTGAAGTGTTTATATCTGGTGTCAATTAGGTCAGCACAATACAGCAAAAAGTGTCGAACAGAAAACTGCTCATCACAGGCAAAACACCATGGACGCTCATCCTGTTTAAGTAAGAAAGAGTGCGTAACATACGTGTGCCCGATGTGGAGCCGAGCAAGGACAGTCTCCTCATGGTGGCTGCCGCAGCGGAAAGGTAGACTGTCAGACAACTTAGGAAGAGCTTCATGAAGCTTGTTCCCTTCCTCTTTGTCCCACTCGGACTGCCACTCGCGGGCTATGTACGCACTAATCACAGGTTTAAAATCACTATAGACAGTCTGTGTATCAGGGACAGGGTCACTGCGGGCACTGTTAAAAATAATAATAATACATAGTTTTTATATAGCGCCCTTCCCCACGAACAGCAAGCTCGGAGCGCTTTACAGCACATAAAAAATAAAAAATAAAAATTAAAAAGGAGAAAAAATTAGAACGCACTCACTCTTTAAATAAACATCTGCTCGCACCATGTAGGCGCATTCCTAACACGAAACACACACACACACACACACACACATGCACACACACACAGCCTATCTACATGGGGAAACAACCAACATTTCCAGGCAGCACATCCAGACTAAGCTAATCTTGATATGCTACCTGGAAGAGATGGGTCTTTAAATTTGTTTTGAAGGTCAACAGGGTAGGGGAAAGACGGACATGCAATGGAAGTGAGTTCCAGACGTGAGGGGCCTGATAACTGAATGAACGGGCACCAGCAGTTTTTAGGCTGACTCTGGGCTGAACGAGCAGTTTTTGTTAGCTTGAGCATAGACTTCTACTAGGATTGTGTGATGCAAGGGAAGAAGACAGATATGCAGGAAGCGTATTGTCATAGTGTTTGTATGCCAAAGTGGCCAGCTTGTACTCTATTCTCTGTTTGACAGGTAGCCAGTGGAGATGCTTTAGCAGTGGTGTGACATGATCAGTGCGTTTTTTGCAAAGGACTAACCGGGCTGCATTATTCTGGATACGCTGAATGCGAGTGAGTTGATCAGATGAGATACCAGCAAGGAGGGAATTACAGTAATCTAGACGGGACAGAATGCGAGAGCATACGAGCTGGGCAGTAGCCTTTTCTGTCAAAAAGCGTCTGATCATGCCTATTCTGCGGAGCTCCAGGTAGGCAGTGCGGCAAAGATGGCTAACCTGTTTTTCCATCGATAAACTTGAATCCAGGAATACACCCAGATTTTTTACATCGGATTTGAAAGAAATGTCTTGGCCACCTATGGAAATATGATCACTGCTGGAGGCGGATGTTCTAGCTCGAGTACCAACAATCATGCTCTCTGTTTTGTCATCATTTAACTTGAGTCTGTTGCAAGTCATCCAGTCTTTGACTTCAACTATACACTTCTCCACATTGGAGACAATGGTCTGCAGTTTACAAGGATGGTCAGACTTAGAGACCCGAGTGTCATCAGCATACTTGTGATACTCACAGCTATTCTGGCTGATGATTCGGGAAACTGGTTTAGTGTACAGAGAGAACAGCAGAGGACCCAAAACTGACCCCTGTGGGACACCATACTTCAAAAGCACAGGCTGAGACATGATCCCATTCACACATACAGACTGATATCTTTCAAAAAGGTAAGACCTGAGCCATGACAGCGCTGGACCGGAAATACCAAAAGACACGCATAGGCGTTCTAAAAGAATCCCATGATCCAGCGTGGCAGCAGAATCTGCGATTCTGTTGCCTTCGATGCCCACATGGCCTGGGACCCAAATAAAAATGATGTCATAATATTCCTTCATCAAGTCTGTGTAGAGCTCTCTAATCTGCACCAGCAGTGGATGGTCTGTTCCCGCGCCCTGAAGGGCCTGCAGGGCAGAAAGAGAGTCAGACAGAATCAGGAAGTGCCTTTCCCGAGACTGATAGGCATGCTTGAGTGCCAGCAGAATTGCCTGCAGTTCTGCACTAAATACAGAGGAATGGTCAGGGAGACGGAGCTTAAATGGGCGTTTAGGATGGCGAGAGGACACTGCAGCCGCAGCCACCCTCCCATCCTCAGACTTGGACCCATCCGTATAAAGACGACAATAGCCAGGAAAAATTGAAAGGAGTTCATTGAGGCTCTGTTGGTATATGGCTGGTGGAGTACAATCCTTCTTGTGGGCGGTCAAGTCCAGCAAGATGTCAGGAACTGGTAGTAGCCAGGGTGGAGTGACGTGTTGCAGAGATTCCGAAACTTTGTCCAGGTCCACTCCGGCCGCCTGCAGATGAGGTCGGACACGGAAGGAAAGTGGACGGACAGCTCCCGGATGGGCATCGTAAATCTCTGCAAACGACGGGTTAAAAACACAATCATAGGCAGGATTGTCTGGATGGGCCTTCAGCTTCAGAACGTAGCTGAGCATGAGGCGGATGCGGCGGAGCCTGAGAGAAGGCTCCCCTGCCTCTGCATACAGACTAGGAACTGGAGATGTCCTGAAGGCTCCCAGACATATGCGCAGACCTTGATGGTGAATTGTGTTCAGACGCTGTAGAACAGACTTGAAAGCCGAGCCATATACAACAGAGCCGTAATCCAGTTTGGACCGAACAAGGGCCCGGTACAGTCGAAGTAAGACAATGCGGTCTGCACCCCAGTCAGTACGACTAACGACACGAAGAATGTCGAGGGCCTTCCGACAAGAGGTTCTAAGGTAGTTAACATGGTTGCAGAAGGTCAATCTTTTGTCAAAGATGACCCCCAAAAACTTTGCCTCTTCGGCCACCTTAATTGGCACTCCAGCAATGCTCAGGCTAGGTTCTGGAAAACATTTCGTCTGGTTAGTAAAATGCACACAGACTGTCTTGGAGGGCGAGAACCTGAATCCATTGAGAGACACCCACCCCTGGATGCGATCAATGCACAGCTGCAAGCGCCTCTCAAGGGACGCAAGTCCTCGACCTCGTGCACACAAAGCAAAGTCGTCCACAAACAAAGAGCATTTAGAATCATCCTTGACGGCCTTTACAATGTTATTTATTTTAATGCTAAATAAAACAGGAGATAGAATACTGCCCTGCGGGACACCATCTCCTGTTCAAAGGAGTCGGAGAGGGTGGAGCCCACACGGACATGGAACGACCTGTTGGACCAAAAATTGTGAATAAAAACGGGCAGATGCCCTTTAAAACCCATGTCCGACAAATCAGACATTATACCATGCTTCCAGGTAGTGTCATATGCCTTTTCAAGATCAAAGAAAATTGCATAGACATGCTGCTTGTTGACAAAAGCATCTCGGATAAAAGACTCAAAGCGGACTAGATGGTCAATTGTACTACGGAAGCGCCAGAAACCGCACTGGAGGTCTGTGATGAGACCCTGTGACTCAAGATACCACACCAGTCGGGCGTTGACCAAGCGTTCCACAGTTTTACATAAACATGATGTCAAAGCTATTGGCCGGTAGTTACCCGGGTCGGAAGGATCCTTACCCGGCTTGGGAATTGGCACAACTACAGCCTGGCGCCAAGATGGCGGAAAAAACCCGGTTATCCAGATATGGTTAAAGGCCTTGAGAAGTACAAGGAGTGAATCCTCAGGCAGATGTGTTAGGAGCTGATAGTGGATGGTATCTAATCCAGCAGCAGAGTCAGTACATTTCTGCAAGGCTTGCTGCAATTCTGAAAACGTAAAAGGGGCATTATAGTCTTCCGAGTTATCCGACATAAAATCACAAGTACAAGATTCTCGCTTCTCCTTCTCTCTCTGGAAGAAAGGTGAATAATGCTCTGTTGAAGAATTATGCCACGAGTCCCCTGCTGTCTTGCAGGTTAGGTTTTGGATAACCAAAGGCTAGGGTGCTGACACGGTACCTGATTGGGTGTATGAACTTCCTTGATGAAGTCACCACTCAGGGCGAAACGGTCCCATGAGGGATTCATCAGCAACGTGTCCAGGACCAAGGCGAGCCACAAGTTATGTGGAGTTCGGTTGTGGTTAACAGCCTGGAGAGGGATGGGCTCCGCCAGATTCTTTTGCCCAAGACACACCACATGCAATGACAACCTTACCTCAATCCATACCGGATCGGTCGTCGCCCGGAACAAGGACCGCGCCTTCTGTCTTGCGCCAGGGCAGAGGTGTTAAGTGTGTTACTGGTGCACCATCACCATCAAAACTTCGTGCCAGAAACAACATCAGCATTGGCACTTGGAACGTCAGAACATTAAGAACGCCTGGAAAGGTAGAGGATTGATTGATTGATTGTACATTGCTTAACGTCCCGACAGCAACAAGGCTTTCTCAGGACGTGCCTGCACTGCTTGTGAAAACAACAACAACAGAACATTGAATGTATGTTGCCAGCCGGTCAAATACGTTAAATAAACCTAACACATGGGGCCTAAATAAAGCTAAGACCATTTAGCAACACACATCCAATATCAAGAGCTATAGGCAGTGCAGACAGTAGGGAGAGTTTTAAAAAGGCAAATACAGGTGAATGGACAAAGGGTAGACAGAAACACATGCCCCAGAATAGAGAGAAAAACCCACCCTGTGGGGCTGACCAGGGTGACCCTGGAAAGGTAGAGGAACTGACACATGAAATGAACAGATACCATTGGACTTTGCGAAGTACGATGGAAGAACCTGGGGAAACATCAACCCAGGAAAACCACAAACTGTACTACAGTGGCAGAGAAGACAAACACGAACAGGGTGTCGGATTTCTCGTCCACAAAGACATCGTGAACACCGTCATGAGTTGTCGGCCAGTCTCCAGTAGGCTTATCACCATATGCTTGAGGGCAACCCCATTTAATATCACCATTGTACAAGTTTATGCCCCAACAACAGACTATGGCGATGAGGAAATAGAAGACTTCTATGACCAACTGCAAGTAGTTCTGGACCAGACTCCCAAGAAAGACATTCTTGTGGTGCAGGGAGACTGGAATGCCAAAATAGGAGAGGATGCTGCTAGGAACTGGAAAGGCACATGCGGACGCTACTGCAATGCAGAGACCAACGACAGAGGCTTAAGGCTCCTGGAATTTGCCAGTTCAAATGATCTAAAGCTGATGAACACGTTTGGCCCACACAAAGCATCCAGAAGGTGGACATGGCACAGCCCGAACGGAGAGCACCATAACCAAATTGAATACATCATGGTGAAGAGACGCTTCCAAACCAGTGTGAACATTGCCAAGACAAGAAGTTTTCCAGGAGCAGACATTGGAAGCGACCATGACTTAGTGATGATGACCTTCCGACTCCGCCTAAAGGTCAACAAGCAGGGTCCCACCAGAATCAAGTTTGACCTCGAGAAGCTGAAAGACCCAGAGGTAGCGGAAGCCTTTCAGGCAAAGATAGGAGGAAAATTCGCACCACTGCTACTTCTAGGTGCTGAAGACATGGACGTGGACACACTGATCAACACATTTAACACTGTTGTAACCCAAACAGCCAGTGAGATACTTGGCAAACACCGACAAGCAAAGAAACCTTGGGTTACAGCTGACATCTTTGTTCTATGTGACAAGCGTCGAGAATTAAAGAAAAGAAATCAGAGGTAGAAGGTTAGTTAGTTAGTTATTTGGGTTTAACGCCAAGCAGGCAACCAGAGGTAGAAGGAGCTAAACAATACAGGGAAATTAACCAGGATATCAAGAAAAGCATGAAAAAGGCAAAGAATAAGTGGATTGAAGATCAGTGTAAACACGTAGAAGAAAATCTGAACAAAAATAATAGCAAAAAAGCATACCAGCTGGTGAAAGACCTGACCAGTGTAAAACAAGGACGCTCCTCGATCATTCAAGATAGTGAAGGAACTGTCTTACAGAAGACCAAGACATACTGAAGAGATGGACAGAGTAGTGCGCAGATTTGTACAACCACCGAGCTGCAGGGGATCCAGGCATACTTGTCAACCCACCCGTGACCAACAATGGCAACTATCCCATCCTCCGAGAAGAAGTAGAGGCTGCAGTGAAGTCACTGAAAAAAAGGAAGGCAGCAAGAGCAGACAACATCCCTGCAGAGCTAGTCCAAGAAGGGGGAGAAGACGCGATAAGCGCCTTACTAACAATCTGCAATAAGATCTGGCAGTCAGGGGATTGGCCCACACCATGGACCCAATCACTTATAATAACTCTCCCCAAAAAAGGCAACTTACATCAATGCCAGAACTATCGCACAATCAGTCTTATATCCCACCCAAGCAAAGTCATGTTAAAGATCCTACTGAACAGGCTGAAGCCACAGGCAGAGGAAATCATAGCTGAGAAACAGGCAGGCTTCAGACCAGGGCGCAACACAACTGAGCAGATCTTCAACCTGAGAGTTCTATGTGAGAGATACCTCCAGCACCAGCAGGACCTCTATCATGTCTTTGTGGATTTTAAGAAAGCGTTTGACAGGGTGTGGCATGCAGCCCTTTGGTCCACCATGAAGCTATACAACATCAATGCCAACCTGATCAAAGTCATAGCAAACCTTTACAACAAGGCCACTAGCGCAGTCTGCTTCAACGGCAAAATAGGAAACTGGTTTAGGACTACAGTTGGAGTCAGACAAGGCTGCTTGCTCTCACCTACTCTTTTCAACATCTTCCTGGAAAGAATCATGACGGACGCTCTGAAAGATCATGAAGGAACTGTCAGTATTGGAGGCAGAACAATCACAAACTTGCGCTTTGCGGACGACATTGATGGCCTTGCAGGAACAGAGAAGGAGCTAGCTCAGCTGGTGGAAAAGCTGGATAGTACAGCCATTGCATATGGGATGGAAATCAGTGCAGAGAAGACCAAACTGATGACCAATAACGCCAGTGGCATTGGCACTGAAATCATGGTTGGAGGCCAAAAACTGGAAACAGTTAAGAAATTCAAATACTTAGGAGCCGTTGTGACAGATGAGGGATCAAAACCAGAAATACTGTCCAGGATTGCGCAGACAACAATGTCCCTGATCACCTCGGTGCAGAGGGACAGAAAAATGGAGAAAACAGCAGACAACAACAGCACTGACAAGATTGAAGACCATATGGAAGGACAGAAACATCACACTCTGCTCCAAGATCAGACTGATGCGCTCCTTAGTCATCTCAGTGTTCTTGTATGCCTGCGAGTCATGGACCCTCACAGCAGACCTTGAAAGGAGGATACAAGCCACTGAAATGAGATGTTTTCGAAGGCTGCTTGGCATCTCATACAGAGATCACATCACAAATGAGGAAGTGGGAAGCAGAATCAGGCAAGCCATCGGGCCCTATGAAGACTTGTTAGCCATTGTGAGAAAACGCAAACTGAAGTGGTATGGGCATGTCACGCGTTAAGCAGGGCTTGCCAAAACAATCCTGCAAGGCACTGTGCAAGGAGGACGAAGGAGAGGAAGACAGAGGAAAAGATGGGAGGACAATATCTCAGAGTGGACAGGACTGAAGCTGGGCGATACGCTGAGAATGGCAGAGAACAGAGAGGAATGGAGGGAGCTGGTTGCCAAGTCATCAGTGGTGCCCCAATGGTCGGCAAGACTACGGGATATAGATAGATTGGCGAGAGCTCAGTCTGTCAGAGGTCTAAACATGTTAGAACGGGGCTTTACTGTCAGTGTGGACAGACGTGTGTGAGATACCTTAGCCCGTATTCCAAGACTCTAGAAAACCTAGAATTCAAGTATGTTTCTATACGTATTATTGATGGTTACTTGCGTTAAGGATAGTATGCGTTAATAGGAGTTAATTCAGTTGTGTAGTGTTTACTGGTTTGGACTTCATTGAGGTAACCGGTGTTTTCGTATATAGTTATTTACCGAGATGGATAACTAAGGAATGTGAGGTGTGTATGCCTAAGTCGTTATGTCATTAGTACATGGTTAAGTATAGTCTTTTCCAGCGTATGGGATAACATATAGCGAGAGTGTTAGGTTATAGTCTGTTTCAAGGTAGTGACAGAGATATGGGGGTGTTACGAAAGTAGTCGGATTATAAAGCACGTGTGTGTGTGTGTGTGTGTGTGTGTGTGTGTGTGTGTGTGTGTGTGTGTGTGTGTGTGTGTGTGTGTGTGTGTGTGTGTGAATGAACGTGTGAGTTATTGTATCAGCCAGATTATGTGTGTGTGTGTTTAGCAAGTGTTACGATTTAGGACTTGATTATTGTTCGGAGTGCTTGTCGAGAGTGGAGCGATGGACGCCAAGACGTCAGTCACCAGGGACCTAATGCGAGGTCATCTCTCCACTCAGGGAGTGAGCGACCGGTGCCGAGACACCCGGGTCACAGCGAGAACTGCGCTATACGGTACGAGCTACGAGAACGTCCACGGTACGAGAGACGGGATGACTCAGGGCGTACAACAAAGTTCTGGCACGCCTAGACGTGAAAGGACTGAACGTAACCAGGCGAGAACACCAAACAGGTTGGAGTGTGAGATACTACTACCTAGCCTGGCATTGATATTGTGTATGTGATGTTGAGATGCTGATAGTTGGGAAGGTTAAAAAATAAAATGTTAAATGTTTAGGGCTTAACGTCTTTTGTCCACCACGAGGGTGATTTCAAAGACGGGGACAACGAAAAAGGGTCTGAGCAAATTTTGACCCAAGCTGGATTCGATCGCGGGACCTTTTGGTCTGGAGGCAAACGCTGTTACCACCGAGCCACCCAGCTCCCCTGTTGGGAAGGTGTGGTGTAAATAGTTTGATAATCTTTTGAGCATTTTCTTTATTTATTTTGTATAAAAGTCTTCGTTAGAAAGAAAGCTCGTGAGTTGTGTTTTACCGCGTGAATGCGCCCGTTTGAGTCAGTGGCGGTGTATGCGTCTGTTGTGCGAGAGTCTGTACGTGCGACTGGGGGCAAGTCTGCGTGCGTTACACTGATAGTTCAAGGGTGGTGCCAGCATAGCTTGGTGCCTGAGGCACGAAGCTATGCTGGCACCACCCTTGAACTAAAATAGTTTATCTATATCCTAATCAGTAATGTAGCCTTAATAGGACAATAAGCAAATTTTACAAAATCAGCCTCAGGATGTAATGGGTTATCGGGCAGTAAGTAAGGTCACATCTGAAATGAACTAAACTGAATTTACCTCAAATGTATAGCGATGTCTTTATAGTAGGGATACATGCATCCTTCTGGCAAAGGGAGAGGCGCCAATGACGTCCAGTCGTGCACATGTTGCATGTCCACACTGTACTTCTCAGCCAGACTTGAATAAACTGCAGCAGCTACAGTCTGGAAACTCTTAAGGTCCACTGGTACCACCAGCACACACTCAGGCAACACTGCAAGACGAATATTACACAGGTTTACCTAGGTGGATTTCACAAGGATTTCTTTTAGAGCTCCTGTCCACACTTTTTCAACGAAAATCACTCAAGCCTCATAGCTCACATGCATGACTGTTCCACATCATTTATCTAACCTTCTGTGGCCTTGACCTTTCTGAGAGGTCACTCGTATGAGCAAATGTTTGAATGTCAAATGACAATAGTACCTGCAAAATCCTATGTCCTGTCAATTAACATATTTGCATTTTTCACACATTAGTCAACCTAATTTGAGCTGCGAGTAGTCAGCCAAACAGAATGCATAGAAAAGTCTTATTATCGATTAGCCCTCTGCCAAGTTTGATTGAAATGTTGAAAGTGCAATTATTTTTATCTAAAAATAGTACATTTTTAAAGCACTTCCTGGTCTCTTGTGACTCTTGAACATTGAGTGGGGTCAGGTATCTCTTTACCAAGTTTGGATTTGAAGTTAAAAATAGTACTTGATAAAAGACAATTTTTGTTACCTACTTTCTGACCCACTGTGACCTTGACCTTTGAGCAAGGTCAGTCAAATTAGTACATTTAGAAAGGTTTCGATCCCACAAAGTATCCTTGGGCCAAGTTTGAAGTCTGTGCCTTGAATAGTCTCTGAGAAAATGCTAACGTTAAAGGTTACCATGGATGAGAGACAAACAACGAAGGCATAGACTCACTTGTGCTATCGCACATGAGCCAAAACTGTTGGTCCCTGGAGATATATTATGACATACCCAATGTTCACTATATACATGCAAATTTGACATAAACAGAGGAGACACTTCTACAGAAAAGAGTACAATGAACCTACTGGATGAATGGTTGCCATCGTGAACATCAGCTGTGACTGTAAGTCTGGTACCATCCATTTTGGCATGTCTTGGAACTGGTGATTCCATTTTTAATGGCAGTTCACTGGATGAATCTTCTTCTGCATCTCTTGATGATCTTCTATATTTTGAGTTGTCTGTCTGTCTTGAAAGTGATGTACATGACATTGCAATCCTATTTTCTCTCGGTAATGTTTTCTGGCTTTTTGATTTACCACTGCTGACTAATGCTTTCTTTGCTGAGGAGGTATCATGGGAAGACATTTTCTTGCTGTCTGTAACATTACCTACTTTCCATGTTTTTTTAAAAAGTTCTTCCTTCGTGAAGCATGTTTTCAATGTTGACTCTGAGTCTGAAGAAGAGGTGACTGCCTCCACATCATGTTTTGAAAAACTTGTGAAAGGTGACATTTCTGAGTTGCTAACTTTTTTCTTTATAGCTGTAGTGGGAGAGGTAAAGCCTTGGGAGGCAGAATCTTCTGAGGCATCATGAAGTCTTCTCCTGGTTTTGGCAGGCAAACTGGAGGGCTCGCTGTAACCAGCTCCCTCTTCATGCTTCTCCTGTTGTCTTTTTGTCCCACGTGGTGTCATCTTGATCCTGTCTGCTATCTCCATTTCATTGCTGCCATTATCAGACCAGTCTGATGTTTTATCTAAGTCATCTGAAGTCTGTTTCTGTCTTCCTTCAGGGTCAGGGTCTATCAGCACCTCTGGCTTCTTCCTCTCAGACTTCGAGATCGAACTCTTCTTGTCAGACTTCGGACTCCTCTTGTCAGATTTTGGACTCTTCTCATTGGGTTTTGGTGGACATTTTTTTCCAGAAGTTTTTCTAATCTCAGGTTGGGGGCTTTTCCCATCAGACAAAGGACTGTTCTTTTCCAGTGCTGAGGTTTCCTTGCCAGGCTTATTCCTTGTGATATCCAAGTTGTTTTTCTGTTTACCACTCTTCTCCTCAGGATCCCTGGATTTCTGGAACTTCTCTTTATTCTTTCGTTTTGGTAACTCAGCATCTGAATCTGAGTTGTCACTAGAGGTGAAAAGCGATTTGTAAGGATCGTATGTAGACTCGTCTATGCTGACATCTTCCTCAGCAATGTCATCACAGTCATAATTTTCATCATCATGGTCAATTTCAATTGCAGGGCTGTCTTCCTCATCACTCATCTTGTCTCTTCCATTTCCCCCTTCTGTTTCTCCTTCTTCATCATCCTCATCACCATTATCATCATCTTCCTCACTGACTTCCTCTTCCGATTCATTTTCTTCCTCTCCCCTATCCTCCGACAAACTATCTTGGACACCTTCTTCACTGCTTTTTCCTGCCCTTTTGCTGACACTGGCTGAAGTTGACGATTTTCGAGTAAGTGATTGGCCATCGCTAGATGAGGCATCTGGTCTCTTCTCATCGTCCTCTTCAGGTTCTGATGCAGAATAATCCTTGCAACCTAGAAAAGAAAGGCAAATTAGTTTAGTTTAGTTATTTGGGTTTAACGCCGAGCAGGCGACTAAGGCCATCTCACGGCAGGATAGGTAAAAATCTGGTCAGCCAGACTAAAAGCAAGGTCTTAAGACAAGATGTAAATATAGATTAAAAATCTCAGGCTAAAATGTTGCACATGTCTTTAAAAGAAACGTCTACAGACTCTCAAAAAGGGCAAATAAAAAAAAAAAATGCACATAGTCTATGAATGCTCAGATCTTGTTAAAAATATTGCATTCTCTCAAAAAATTGAAGATGAAAGGCAAAGCCATTATGGCTAACGTGTATGATCTATTTACATATATGTGACATTAGTGACAATACATAAAGGGCTGGCTTCTGCAGCAGCAAAATCCATGTTTTCTCAAAATGTAAGCATTTTTCACACATTCTGCCCACCCCCCGTGACCCTTGACCTTCTTGATGAGTCAACTAAATTAGTATGCATGGGAAGGGCTTATCATCAGCTACCTTTGTGCCAAATTTGATTGAAAAATTTGCAAAAATGTTGAAAATACCTACAATTTTATCAAACATTTGCCGGCCTCTTGTGACCCTTGACCTTCCAAGGGGTCATCCAAATTAGTCCGCATAGATAGGTCTTACCATCAGGTATCTTTGTACCAAATTTGGGTTTGAAGTTGTGAATAGTATTTGAGAAAAAAACATCTTTTGTCAAAATATGGCTATTTTGGGACTATTTCCTGATCCCATGTAACCTTGACCTTTGCGAGAGGTCACTCAAATTGGTATGTTTAGAAAGGTCTTGCCACAAAGTATCCTTGGGCAAAGTTTGAAGACTGTGGCTTGAATAGTCTCCGAGAAAATGCCAACGTTAAAGTTTACCACGGACGACAGATGACGGACAACGGACGGACGACGACTGGCCCAAAACATAGACCCACTTTTGCTTGCACATGAGCCAAAAATGATAAAAACTCAAATGCTGACTGAGTTTCTCTGTGCTTGCTTCATTCTAATTTCCAACTTTGCAGTTCTGGTTAACCCCCCTGTGCATGCAATCATCAATACTGTTTACGGTACTGGTGGAAGCATGCTCAAGGATGACTGTTGGTAGCACATCTTTTGAATAGTTGATTCCTGCATGAATCACCTAGGCAAACTCTGCCCTGGCAACCTACCAAATCATTATTTTGAGAAAGCAGTTTCAGTTCCATGCCCCTTGGCCAATGTAGTAAATGTTTTTACTGACATCATTGAAAACAAAATTTTGAAGAGATATATTTGTTTTAATACTTTATAAGTGTTGAAATATATGGGAACTTTTAAGACCTGTCTCCAATAACTGACTGATTAATAAAAAATACATGTATACTCAAAGGAAATGGTACAGCTATACTGTATGAGCCTTTGACTTCTTTCAATCTCTTTACACTTTTCTCAATGGCCTGGCTCTATTCGATTTTTCCCCCTGGTCATCCATTCTCAAGGCAACAGGAGTCCCCTTGTCACATGTTACCAGTAACGTGATTAGTACCAGTAGACTCCCTTATTACATATAACGATGGCCAATCTTTGGCCAGTCACATTTGTCAATACAAACATACCAGGAATTTTTACTCAATCAAACCTCTAAACAAAAATATGCCAATAGATAATTTAGGGACCACAGAACAATAAGAACTGTATATAAGTGTTCTGTGTTACCGCTGGTGCCAGTTTCAAAACATAACTGAATAATTGGATAAGTTAGATAATATCAACGACAGGAAAATTCAACTGCAGTGAAGGCTGTGTCACGTACTAACCATATTCGAAACGGCGAAGAAACAAAAAGCTGGATAAATAAAACTTGAAGGGGTTACGTGACAAACTAACTATATGTACGCGTTGTGTTCGGCCTATATTACTAATTTCATACAAAAGAATGGCTGAAAATGTGTTAAATTAAAAAATATATCTGAGAGAGAAATTCCATTCGAATGCATTTCACATTGGTGACTGATAGTCATAAGTATGTAGATTTGTGTCCACTGAATCTCTGTCACATGCAAAGTTTCGGGTCTTTTCAAAGGTATTCTTCAAGCAGCCGCTTACACTTTTACAGCTGAAGACAAAATCGTTGTATTACGAGTTAGGATTTGCCAGTGGTTTTTGTCACCTCTTGGGTCCAGTCAGGGCAGCCAAGGTCGGTGGTAAGAGTCTTGGGCTAAAGCCCTTGACTCTTACCTCCAACACTGATCCCCCTGACCAGACCCGAGAGGCAACAAGAACCACTGGCAAAGCCTAACTCGTAATACAATTAATAATATGTATTTATCATGAAACAGCCTTTACACCATGGCTTTAGCAGACCTGCCTGTGACCTTTTATCAGGCAGACAGTAGACACTGGGACACATCATCGCAATTTAATTTACTGACATGTTCCTCAACCAAAGAAAAACTTCATTATTTCGTAGATCTCCCTATTTTGAAGAGGTCAGCTGGGTTCAGGTCGAGAGAGGGATAGGTTTTGTGTACTGTCAGCGATGTGAAGGATTTGTCACCTACTTAAGCAATTCAACCCTTTAATAGTTCTTACATGTTACTTCTGATTATATGAGCCTGTACCAAAAGTATATGGAACGTACAGCATCAATGTCTGAAACAAACAAAACCCTGTCAAACTTTGTTATGTTTATCTGAGAAAGTGTAATTTGAAGAGATAGTTATGATAACAGTGTGTTTAAGAAAAATGTTGAAGCAGTCTGAGGAGTGGAGAAAATCAAAAGTGGGACACTGTCAGATGCCTCACGAAAACCCCTGCCCTACAAAATCTATGGGTCGCAAACCTATTTTCTTCTCTACACATGTAATGTGTTTGAATGGTTTCTTTTTTCTGTTTTTCTGTAAAGAAACATGTTGAAAACATGCTACTGTTTTTAAAAACTACAAAAACATGTGACTGGCACAACCCACTTTGTCATTTCACCATACTGGTGAAAAATATATTGTCTGCTAACACAATAGTTTAATTATAGTGTCGTTTGTTGGTAGAAACAGCTGCTAATATTAATCAGCGTTAACAGTAATTAAATTTTCACTGAAAATCTTTCCTTACATTGACTTATTGGTCTCAGAGTGTGGCACTATATTTTTGTCAAACGGTTGCGCTGCACCTTTTGCTTATATCGGAGGCATTTCATTGTGTTTTCACATGCTGATTTTTCTCAAACAGAAACTAGTTTACCTACAGTTCCTTGACCGGCAGTATTTTTACCCTCGGTAATGGTGCGGTAGAAAAATATGTGAAACCAATTTTTTGTGAAGACGTACCTGTTAGGTACCACCGACCCAAATCTTACAAGCAACATATACAACAGTGTGTTTACATATATTCTGAAGTGTGAGTGGTGTTGATGAATAAGACCAGACTATTATTTTCAACACATAAGTTCGGGCTACAAGGCTCTGCCAAGGAACCAGAACCGTGTGAGAAGAGCTAGTCGAGACTTGAAATCATCACTAACCATGGTTTAACCCATCAACCCATTTTAGTTTGAGGGTGGTGCCAGAAATAGCTTGGTGCCTCAGGCGCCAAGCTATTCTGGCACTACCTTGAACTGTCACATTCAAATTAATTTCAAGCAGTAGTGTATCAGGATGAAACGGGTTAATGTATCTCATCCAACTGTTAAATGATCCCTGTTTCACGTCATGTCAGTTTGACGGCTGTGTTGACTCCAGTATCGAGATTAGGCATAATTTATATTTATTTATACAGAGATAGAAATAGTGGGGATTCTGGAGCTCTGGATCCTCAGGAGCCGAACAGATACCCTAAAACTATTTAATTTTAGACACAAACACCCACAACTCTCTCAGCTCTAACATAATCCCCACCTCAACCCCGGCTCGCACCAAACCGTATTTTTAAACAAACACTGGCTCCTGAGAATCATCAACTGTATTGCCGAGCAGATACCCTAACACTATTCAATTTTAAACACAAACACACGATTAGAACACAATCCCCACCTAACTCGCAAGGTATTGATTTTTCCACCGCCCCCCCCCCCCCCCCCCCCCCCCCCTTGACGTTTGCACAATGCTATCAAGGTGAACCCAAGATATGCTAATAGGATTGGATAAAGACAGCACTGCAAATAGTGTGATGAAAGAGTTACCTGGCCGTTCCTGGGAAATTTCTGTCATAATCAGTCAGCAGCCTAATGGAAGTGTCAATCAATAACTCGTTATTGGGCAAAGGGCTGCAGTCCAGACTGCTAATGGAGGTGCCAATCAATAACTTGCAAAGCACCCAAATAACACATTCCAGTCTACTTGAACAAGAAGAGCCAAGTGGAACTTTGTACTTACTTACAAGTTGTAGGTAACTTAAAGGTTACCTCTGCATGTTCTTTAAAGTTAGTTACCATAAGAACTTATTAATTACTTACCATAAGAACTTATTAATTACTTACCATAAGAACTTATTAATTACTTACAAAAACGTGTCTCCAGTCACAAGATACTGAGTCAGATTTGATAAGATACAAAGACAAAAAAAGTTATTTTTTCAAAAATATTCTGGCGGAGCCGTGGGCGTCAAATAGACAGGCGGCGTGTCATCTCTCTGTGAAGTGCATGACAAAAATATTGATTGATTACCAAAACTGATTTTTACTTCCCTAAAAGTCCTTGAAGCTTTTCTGTGGTCTCTTTCACCCCTATCTTTTTTCCTTCTTCTAAAAAACTAGCCTTCAGTTCTTCAACATTCACGGGAGATTGACTCCGTATCTTATTTTGTATTTCAGATTTCAGTTGTTTGTAATTATTTAAATCATCCTGCACTCTCTTAAATTCAATATCGTCAATAAAATTATCTTCCAAAGATTTACTGATACTACTAAGTTTGGCACCCGCGAGCGTACTCAATGCTTCATGTTTTTGTAACTTTGTGTCAAATCTTTTGTTTAGGCCTTCCAAACCAAAACATACCAGACCTGTGGCAATGCTAGCTCCTTCAAGGCCGACTCAAATTAATGATTGTACTGATTGTACATTGCTTAACGTCCCGACAGCAACAAGGCTTTCTCAGGACGTGCCTGCACTGCTTGTGAAAAAAAAACTAAACAGAAAATTGAATGTATGTCGCCAGCCGGTCAAATACATTAAATAAACCTACAACATGGGGCATAAATAAAGCTAAGACCATTTAGCAACACACATCCAATATCAAGAGCTACAGGCAGTGCAGACAGTAGGGAGAGTTTTAAAAAGGCAAATACAGATGAATGGACCTCGGGTAGACAGAAACACATGCCCCAGAATAGAGAGAAAAACCCACCCTGTGGGGCTGACCAGGGTGACCCTGGGAACTAAAAAATACCTAACCCCACCCAAGTCCCCCAGGGCAGACCCGGGTGGGGTCCGACTCAAATTAAACTGCCAATTCCAGTTGATATCAAAACAATACCCCCCCCTACAGATAATCCGGCTGAAACTGCACCCACAGCCATAGATGTGTTTTGAACAGAATTAAAAACTGTCTTATATCATCTTTTACACCTGGAGTATTTCGCCTCCTCTCCTTCCAAATATTTCAATGCGTCTGTAATATTTGTTAATCGAAATGTGTCTGCCTGTAATGTTTTATCAGGATTGATTGATTGATTGTACATTGCTTAGCGTCCCGACAGCAACAAGGCTTTCTCAGGACGTGCCTGCACTGCTTGTGAAAAAAAAAAAATAAACAGAACATTGAATGTATGTCGCCAGCCGGTCAAATACATTAAATAAACCTAACACACGGGGCCTAAATAAAGCTAAGACCATTTAGCAACACACATCCAATATCAAGAGCTACAGGCAGTGCAGACAGTAGGGAGAGTTTTAAAAAGGCAAATACAGGTGAATGGACAAAGGGTAGACAGAAACACATGCCCCAGAATAGAGAGAAAAACCCACCCTGTGGGGCTGACCAGGGTGACCCTGGGAACTAAAAAATACCTAACCCCACCCAAGTCCCCCAGGGCAGACCCGGGTGGGGGGTTTTATCAGGAGCAATTGGCACATGTGAATCAGATGTTACAAGTGTCACAGTCTCAGTCGTCGTTAGCTGCGGACACAAGTTTACCATTTTTTAAATTCACAAATATTTTTATTTAATCAGCAATTACATTTTGCAACTCATCAAAAGTATACAATTTGCTGGCATAATAAAACAAAATAAGATCAATGTGTTCTAGTTTTATGAAACTTAGAAAAACAAAAAGTTATTTTGTCGACCAATATCTTGACAGCTGGAATACTGCTCGAAACTTCAATATCATCTACATTTTTTCTAATAGCAATAAAAACTTTTGTTGCCTCTGTCAATGAGTCACCCACGTAAGTTTGATTCCCTGTACGATATCTGTTTCTTTGGCAGAAGTTACAGATCTCATGATAATTTCAAATACTATTGTCGCTTCTCTAGCTATGGGAAAGTTTGCTGGCATAAACACAACTTTCGTATCTGATCTGCCTTTCCTATTTGTAAGAAGATACCGTCGTCTCTCATACTCTTCTACTTTCAGTTTATCTCTGCTATTGTTCTCTTGTGCAAAACTTGGAACAAGGCTTACAATCAACGGCCCAGAGTTAACAACTTTTCTAAACACTACGGCACCTTTATCATCAGTATATACATAAGGACTAATAAATTCAAACTTTATGTCCCAGTCAATTGTGGCAGGCACAGGCGAAACTACCCACTTATTACCCACATGTATTAAGTTGTAGGGCGCATTATTTACAGGCTGAGTAGGTACAGTGACATCACGCAGCTGACCAAGTTTAGGAATCGGCCTTTCTGTGCCTTCTTTCATGTCATCGATTACTTTTCGCTTGTACCTACCAAAAGAATCAAGTTCAAAATCATATACTTCCCCCACCTCACCCTCCTTTTCAAAATCTTGTACATCAGCCAAATCTTTCAACTCTGTCACTGGACATGCAACTGGTGTGATTCTCGGCTTTGGACCAAGACCATTCATTTTTATAAACAAAAATAAAATTATTTAACTTCTAACACAACACAAAAATCATGCATTACAACTGGTTTGTTATATTGATTAGTTACAAATAAACACAGTGACTCAAAGAAACTGGAACCTAATTTCTTAAACTGCAAATTAGGAAATCTAACAACCACACTTTCACAATAGGGAGCAGTTCCGGGTGGAAAGCATCTTAACAAAGTTGAAGGTTCTCCATTGTGTACATTTTCAGTTGTGTTTAGTTCTTTTAAATAAACATTTAGTACTGTGTGTACTGGCAAACTGATGGGATATCTTCCAGTTACTTTTTGTTTATCTGGTTTCAATAGACCTTCTTCTGATAATGACCAATCCTCATCTGGATGTATTATTACTTGGCCTAAAAAAACCAAGTAGCCTTACAAGCCTATCTGATAATGAATACTGACTACCTTTCGGAAATTAGCTTGATTTATAGTTGCTTTAATTTTAAATTCATTTTGATTGATTGATTGATTGTACATTGCTTAACGTCCCGACAGCAACAAGGCTTTCTCAGGACGTGCCTGCACTGCTTGTGAAAAAAAAAACTAAACAGAAAATTGAATGTATGTCGCCAGCCGGTCAAATACATTAAATAAACCTACAACATGGGGCATAAATAAAGCTAAGACCGTTTAGCAACACACATCCAATATCAAGAGCTACAGGCAGTGCAGACAGTAGGGAGAGTTTTAAAAAGGCAAATACAGGTGAATGGACAAAGGGTAGACAGAAACACATGCCCCAGAATAGAGAGAAAAACCCACCCTGTGGGGATGACCAGGGTGACCATGGGAACTAAAAAATACCTAACCCCACCCAAGTCCCCCAGGGCAGACCCGGGTGGGGCTAAATTCATTTTGAAACCATTCAGCTAAAGTACAAAAGTCATAATACCCAGATCGTAAAGCATCACTCTTCTTTCCACCATCAAGAGTTCCATATACAAAATAATTATGATCTGTTACATTAAACCACTTTACAGTGTAAAACATTTCATGGATAGCTACAGCCTTGCTACCATCATGATTATCAATCCCATTAGTTAACCACATTGGTTTGCTTGTGTCAAGATTTGTTAAAGTAATAAACATTTTTATTATCTCATAAAAAAGAACATGATGGAATTTAAATCACCAACAAGTGTCACTGTAAACGCATTTCAATTTAACGTGGATGCCAAGTACAATGTCGCACCAACTTATGACAGAAAACAATTCAACTAAATCAGCTCGATATAGCTGTAAATGAACAAGATTTATTTCCAGTCAAAATACCCAACCCCTTTGACCATTACCTAAACCCTCCAATAACAGACGATGCTACTGCAAGAAAGTGGTCCTCAACCCCACTACAGATGTTTCAAAACCAACTCAACTTTGCTATACTATACTCAACTACTGGCTGTGGTGTTTCATTTACAGACCATTTGAATCACTCAAACAAACTGATTAGATCTGTGTATCGTTTCCACACGTACTACCAGCTTAGAAGAATACTGTCAGAACTCCATACTCCACTACCCACTGAATCCAGTTTCAACAGGTATAACAACCTCATGATTGATTGATTGATTGTACATTGCTTAACGTCCCGACAGCAACAAGGCTTTCTCAGGACGTGCCTGCACTGCTTGTGAGAAAAACCCTAAACAGAACATTGAATGTATGTCGCCAGCCGGTCAAATACATTAAATAAACCTAACACATGGGGCCTAAATAAAGCTAAGACCATTTAGCAACACACATCCAATATCAAGAGCTACAGGCAGTGCAGACAGTAGGGAGAGTTTTAAAAAGGCAAATACAGGTGAATGGACAAAGGGTAGACAGAAACACATGCCCCAGAATAGAGAGATAAACCCACCCTGTGGGGCTGACCAGGGTAAAGCGTTTGAACGCATCTGTAATGAATTTAACATAAGCCCCGGGTATGACTTTACACAAAAACTTGATGATCACAATGGTATGGGTACATTGTATTATGCTATGAGTCACAGACAATACCCTCAAGATTACTACCCCGGTTACATGTCATTCTCATCAAAATCACAAGACTGGTTAGGATCAATAGAACAGAAACAGTCTAATGCCTGGACCACATTTGTCTTAGGAGTGACGGGTTTACTCAAGCGAGAGTCGAGCGCGTAAATGAGTCTATCAGAACATATGTGTGTGTTTACTAGGTGCACAATCGTTAACAAAATCAAATATTTTAAATGGGAGTGGAAAATTTGAAGCACAAAAACAGTTTCTCGCAAACCTAGAAGATTCAATTAATTCAGTGGTTGATCGCCCATCAAGCATACAACGCTATCAAGACGTTCTCAGATATGCCAGATCAAAAGTTGACTTTGTAGTTGGCATCGGGTTATACATGCTACCATCAGACCTTCAACTCCAAATGGAGACAATAACAAATTATAACAATGAAATAATTGTTGCAGGTGTTGGTCAGAAATTAGGACTCAATCAATTTGTGAACTTGGGGGCAACAACCACACATTTACAGTCAATAAAACCATTAATAATGCCTGTATCGTTAGTAACATCATCACCACCCGTACAGGCAGTAACGCCAGTAATGTCAGTAACAGCCCCAGCCCCGGCACCGTCACCTGCACCGGCACCAGCACCAGTAACCCAAGTAAACACACATGAGTCAGAGAGAACTGCATTGGTAATAGGCTTCACTGGAGAAGGTATATTACTTCTTTACCTGTTTCATTAAATACCCAGTTATTAATCCTCCTACTGTCACCAAAAAGACCCACACATGTTCTGCCATAAACCCAACTACCTTCGCTGCTGTACTGATAAGCCAACTGACAACTGTACCTATTATGCCAGGCAAAGCATCCATTGCTTTCACAGCCAATTTCTTAAGCAAGTCTGATATATGAGACAGTTGTTTCTTTAGAGATATAAGGATGGAGAATACAACAGATTTTTTTGACGACGTCAATTTTTCAATGTTTTTGATCACAAATCGCTCATCTAATGACGCACCCCGTTTTTTTAGGTTTCTGCTTATTTTTTTCAGTAAAATAAAGGTTTCCAAATTCAATGTCATTAAAATTAATATTTTTTATTATAAAATGAATCAAGACGAATTACTTCTTCTAAATGATATCAATGCTGTAGAAAACAAAGACTTAGACTCGAAAAAACAGCGCCTTCTTTCTGTAGTTGTGTCAGGCAAATCAAAGACTTATCTCGGAAAACAATACATGACAGAGGATATTGAATCTCTCACCGCTGACGAGCTAATCAAGCTTCATTCTAAATATGAAAACCACATTGCTTCACTAATGACACGTGATTTGAGTCGATCTCTTGTATGCCTATACACAAAAGCAGTGAGTTACTTTCTACCTGTGGATAGTGACAGCCTATCACACGACCTTGAAAGCAATCCTATTGTTTCAAGTTCAATTGGCAAATTAGCATGTGTCATGTTTTACAAGTTTGGAAATTACCTTGCACCTGTCGTAACATTACTAGTTACTGGGAGCCATATTGATTTCTCAAAAATAAATTTTACTGCAGAAGAAAATGGACGAAACCCAGACGACTCCACAACCGAACCCCAATCCAGTTTTGACGCAGGTTCAAACTGTGACTAAGGCTAAAAGTCCAGGCAGGGTTGAGGCTGGAAAAAAATTAGCCGAATATAATAGGCAAAAAAAATTACAGCTTAAGGCACAAACAGAAAAGACTCATGTAACTGATCCACCGTCAGGATCGTCAGGACCTGTGTCAATACCGTCAGGGCCGTCACTCTCTCATCAAAGTGAGAGACAAACAACTAAGTCTGACCCTGACCCCGAACATCAATCAACAAAATATATAATTGCCGGATTTGTTGTCGGATTTGGTTACGTAGGTTATCAATTATACAAAAAATACAAACCACAGACTCGTACAGTGACCAAAAAATCAGACACTCCAAAAACAAAACCAGAAGTCGCCACATTACCAGTAACACCCAAAGCCGTTGACCCATTTTATATGCAGTAAATAAAAATATTATTTTAATTTTTCTTGCCTAAGAAATGAATGACACAAAGAACTTGATGAACCTTGTCTATCACTCTGCCGTAATCAGTGGATTAGCAGTAGCTTATTCTATGCTGGGGAAAAGTCTACTCAAAATGAAATCAGCAGACCTCAGTAGACTCGATTTCGAAGACAGTGCTAAGCTAATTGTAGTCGTTACAGCGTCGATTGCGACAAAAGATTTTCTTGTCAAGCAGGGAATTATTCCAGAAAATGTTTCTATGTAAATAAAAATAATATGGCGACGATAGCTATTATGATTGGTGGGGCAGTTGTTAATGCTCTGGCATTTAGTGGCTCTAATTATCTCTTTTCAAAAATGGGTAGAGAAGAATCAGCAGAAGAAATGAAACGTCACAATGAGGCAACAGAAAAACTTGCTCAAGCCCAGCAGGAATATGAAAAGAATAGAATTGAGAAACTTGATTTCATCAATGAAAAACTCAGGCTTGAAGGCCACGCACAACATACGTTTTCAAATACAGACGAAGCAATCAGGGAATACTATCTTGTCACAGGTGAAGACATGTCTATCCCGAAACCGAAACTAAGTGACTATTACAAACCAAGCACACAACAAAGAAATGGAGAGATAATTTTTGTTCTAGTGGGAATGACATTTGTTTATTTTACTGGAGTTTTTATTGCTAGAAAAAATGGCAGCCGAAAATAAACTATCGAAAATATATTACTCTCCATCAGGCTATTGGAAAGGAGCAACAGCTATTCAGAAATTACATGCCGCTGTGGGCGGAGATATAACACTCAATCAGGTCAAACAATGGTTACAGAGACAAGCAATTTGGCAGATATATCTCCCTGCTCCAAGAAAGATATCTAGACCTCATTTTGAGAACGCAACACCAAATGACACACACCAAATGGACCTCCTGTTCTTACCACATGACACAATAAGAAAGAAACGATACAAGTATGCATTAACTGTCGTAGACATTGCTTCAAGGTATAAAGACGCTGAACCCATATCTGACAAAACAGCCAGTACAGTTGCTACTGCTTTATCAAAAATATATAGTCGAGGCCCCTTAAGATACCCCAGACTTGTACAAGTTGATGATGGATCTGAATTTAAGGGCGCAGTTAATCAGTTATTTGCTAAGCATGGCGTACTGGTCAGACGAGGCATTCCAGGTGTGCACAGATCACAGGCAATTGTAGAGAACTTTAACAAACAGTTGTCAGAGAGACTTTTCAGTTACCAGTATTCTAAGGAACTCATGCATGACACCCGGAACACTGAGTGGGTTAAGAGATTACCACATGTGATAAAAGCAATGAATAATGAAGGCCACCCTAAACCCGCTGATGCTATTAAATTGAAAACAATTACAGAGCCAAAAACAATGTCAACCCCACCTCCAGACACAAGCTTGTTTACTAAACAGGTGAGATATTTATATCAGCCAGGGGAGGCTGAGAACGACGACAGACGCAGGGCAACAGACCCCATCTGGTCAACGTCTGTACACAATATAAAAAAAATAATTCCCGGCGCAGACGCAACAATATATTACCTGTACGACCCTGCACCCCAGAGGGCATTTGTCAGAGAAGAATTACAGATTATTCCCCCAGACACCGTTACTCATTTCAGTAACTAAGTCGTCAATTAATTCATCAACCAGTTCATCACAAATATCTTCAGATAACTTGAGTCTGTAATGACCTGGTGCATAAGCTTTCTCTTTACTATGAAACACTCGTTTTGTGTCCCCAACTGCAAGTGACTTTTTGTGCGTTTGAATTATTTCAAGATTGTGTTTGTTTGATCTCAGTGACTTGTTTGGATAATCAGGCATTAGTGCACCATCTAACACTTGCTTGTAATGTTCATGACGAATGTCTTTATTTTTTATTGCTGTTTTTTTTATTCCTTTGGCTTTCGACTGACTACCTTTCTGGTGCAGTATAGAATACATTTTGGATCTCAGTCCAACATACTCAACTATAGGCACACCATTCAGTTCATCCTTAAACTTACCAGGCACTTTCTTGTTTTGTGTGCTAAACAGCGGGTGATCTTTAGGGTAGTCGGACGTGTCATACATGTGTAACTCTGTTTTCATGTCTTCATAAAAGTCTTCAGTAGGCACGTCTATTATCATAGAGTCAGTGTCAGTGTATAACAATCGACACTCAGGATATTTTGGTTTGAAGTAATCATAATAAAATTCAAGCATCAACAGTTTTGACAACTCAAGAATTGCCATACCAATGAATACTGGCTTGTCCAGTTTAACAATCTTTTTTTTGAGTGACACAGCATACAATGATGAATGAAATTCTTTGTACCCTGTGTACTGTGGCTTACCTGTAAGTTTAATTGCACCCGATTCAGTTGTGACCAGTCTCACATCTTTGCGGTGATGAGGATTTTCCATTGTCTTGCCAAAACAGGCATTGTTCATAAGCTTAAAGAAGTCTTTGTCAAATGCAGTGTTGCCGTCTCTGGCACGAAGGGTTGTGTTCTTCATTATGTAATCTTTCATGAAAGCACTCTGATCAAATTGAATTCCTCTGTGAACTTTCTTTAGTACTAACCCATGTCTGATGTAAAACTGCAGCAAGCGGTAGTGACAAACGTAATTGAATTTGTCATTTAGATTTGGCACAAGCTTAGTGTCTTCTTTTTTCCCTGTCATACTCATTTTCTCAACAGCTAATGGATAATCATTATGATAATCATGTAGATGGTGCGGGTACTCCAGGTCTACTTCAAAGATCCAACCCTTTGGATCGTTTCGATCAAGATTCATAATATTGTTTGTTAACCCTGACTCTGTTACATCATACTGTGACAAATCATACAGACAAAAGTTTTTCAAGGGCAATAATTCACACATTGCCCAGCCATACAAATTATTAGCATCAAGGTACGTAATGAATGACCTTGACCCCGGGCTTGAGGGGTCAAAGGTGTCCAGATATTTATTGTTGGCTCTGGCGTAGTTATTTGCTGCAATACTAATCCCTCCTCTCAATCCGCGTTCTACCATTTCACCCATCGTACGATCAGACAACAGGTCTATAGATATCTTACTGGATTTCAAAAATGCATCCCATGTCATGCCAGGACTAGTGATGTAACAGGCTGGGTCAAGTCTGTAGTGTAACAAACCCTTCTCACGGTAACTTTCAAATACGTCTGCTAGCAAGCAAACGTCAGCTTTCAAGTACTGATCGTGGTAGTCACCAATTGTCTGACACCCCAACTTCCCCCACGCATCAAGTGCATGTTGATATTCAGAGTCAGAAATACCTTTTCCAGTTAGTGTAGAATAAAATTTCTCTTTTGGTGGCAGTCTTGTTTCTTCAAACACAACCCACTCACTGATGTACTCATACGGATACACACCTTTCTTAACCAAGTCTGACTCAAAATATTTACTTGTTATTGGATACTCAGTCAGCCCTTCTGCCAGACTAGCCAATCCTAAAGACAAATGTTGCATGGAGTCATAAAATGCTAATTTATCTAACCTAAAAGTTAAGTATTTCTCAGTTGTCTGGGCAATACAACTTATGTTTTTGTACGACTCATCCACAGCCTGCATGATGATGTGTGAATCATATCCTTTGAGATTGTGAAAAAAGATTGGTAACTTGTATGTCTTAGGATCTATTTTTAATTTCAAGTTACAATCACCATGTGCAGCACCTCTGTAATGCCCAGTTATGTGATCGTGGTCACGAACTTTATCACATCCTAAAGGCTGTTCACAAATCCAACACGTCTCAGCTGTATCAAATTTCAGTTTGTCTTCTTCTGTCATCACCAAAGGCATCTGACATGTTGTGAGATACTGTACTACCTGACTATACAGATGTCTCATTTCTGTTAAAAACAGACAAGATGCATTTTCACCCCTGTAGATAACAGGTTCTGAATGAAGACCGTCTGACCTAACAATAATGTATCCAAAAGAACACACCACTTGGTCACTCAGTTTTATAGTCTTTGGTAATGTCTCTGGAACATGACCTTCATACGGAACAACCAGTGATTCAAAATCTGCATACACTACAAACGGCAGCTTTTGTTGATTCCCATAGTTTTTAAAATACACTTGACTACCAGGTTCTGGATACTTAAGTACAGTTTGTATGTCATCAGCTGACCTACAATGCAGGACGTGTTTATGTGCCACTGCAATAGAAGAAAATCTTTGTAAACATCTCTTACACACTTCCTGTTTACCATTATGTTTTGATACATGATTATGAATTAGTCGTGACATACTCCTGATAATTGTGTAGTGGAAGTTATCACCAGAGCTTATTAATAACATGTCGACATGTTTATCTTCTGACTGCCCATATGTTGGGGCAATTGGAGATACTCTTATTGGTTGTAACTTGTTCTCAGATTCATTATCCCACACAAACACATTCACGGATATACCAGGATTTAGTTTTTCAAACAAATCTATGTCCTCTATTTTGACAGGGAACTCAATGCCACTAAAAACGAGTTCGTTTACAAATTTGGTGTAGTTAGATGCACGTTCAGGCTTTGATTTTACAAAGTGTAGTTTAGCAAGCACACACCACATGAAACAATAGTTGTCATTGTTCTGTATATTAACAACAGCCTTTTTGTTTGCAACCTCTGTTGGCAGTGGTATCCATGCTTTACCTAATATAGGATGATACCTAGACTGCTTTAATTGCAGTTCATGTACATGTCCTTCGTGCCAACCAGATCCTTTCATTTTTGCACTGTCAATTGCCTGTAGAAAGTCTGGTAATAGTCTGTCTCTAAACACATTCTCTAATTCTCTTCTTGTGTTAACTGTGTGTTGTCTTGTTGATATATACGATACAATCACCTCACCGTCTACTCTAGTAAATTCGATTTTCGCAACAATCTGAATCTTCACACTGCCTGTAAGAAGATTTTGTTGTATGACAGAAAAAGAGTTTTCTATTGATTCGTAAACATTATTAGTATTGGATATAGGTAAGTTTGTTGTGTGAAACACGTTTCTTAAACCAGATGAGCCAGGGTTTGATGGGCCAGGGCTTTGAGCATTGTCCGTCATTTTTATTTGTCCGACAAAATAATAAAATAAAAAATATTAACGTTAACTCTGCTGGCTCACCTTGTGTAATACCACTTTATTAACTGTAACACTGTCAATATAAACATTTAGTTTGCGTAGTTGTTTAAATATGCTATAACAAACTTCCCCTAACCAGCCATAGTTGGTATCATCAACTTTAAAAGTAGGTGTCTTTAAATCAACTGTCATGCACTCCACATTTGGATGCTCATCGACATAATCCAAAGTCACACTATATGTAACATATATTTCTGATGGTGCTGAAAGGCTTATGTAAGTCTGTTTGGGTGTTATTAAGTCAGTAAAGTGCATAACATCTTTGAAAAGGTGTGTGAGATCAAGCACCTGTATGATTTGTCCGTCTGTCATTTTTATTGGACAAACAAAAGAATAAATTAATTTACATCAATTTACTAACCCATAACCTGTGGGCTGATCTGTCTTTAAAATGAGCTTTAGATGCTTAGTTGATTTCAGTTTATTTTTTACATCATCTCGTTCATGCTTATTTGGGATGACATCATTCTCTCTGAGACAGTCTTCAAAGCTGTCACGATCCTTACAGTAAAACAAACAGATAAACTTTAACTGTTCTCGAAAATCTTTCAGTACAGCATTATATTTCTGAGTGAGAATCCATACACTTACATTTGCGTGTCTACCACTGAAGGCAAGTTCTGATAGAGTGTTTCTCTTTTTGACAATGTCTTTCTCTGCAGAACAGTCATCAACAATAAACAATGTTGACTGTCCTTCAAATTGCTTGTAAAAATATTGTAGGTAGTCATTCAGTTTTTTCTCAGGGTCGACTAAGTATATGTTGCTGTCAGTCCAAATGAATAAACGGTTGTGATAAGCTTTGTTGTGTTTTATTGTAGGACAAAATATTACAATGTTTTCAAAATGGTGGATGTATCTTGTTTGTAAGAGGTTAAGTACAAATTCAGTTTTCCCACACCCTGTGGCGCCACAAAATAATCCACAGTGTGGGTCGAGTGTCATTAAGCTCAGGTTCATTTTAATACACAATATAATTTTAATATATGTGTCCACTCAGTCTGCTTTCTGCAATATTGAGTTGTGCGTCATATATCAGGTACAAATATATGTTTATGGGTGCAGCAGTTTCAACCTTCTTTTGTATCTGAATTGTTATTCCATCACTACCATTCTCGACAGTTCGTCCTGACCCATGAAGATAGTCGTCATCTGTACTACGAAGATCTAGCCACAGTGCATATTTGTTTGTAAGGTATTGTCCGATCCTAACATCAAACAGATGTAGATCTTTGCACGCAATGTTTGCAGGTTTATCTCTAATCCTTCCACCCGCAAAATACTTTGTGGTTTCGTCATAGTGTTGATAAGGTAACATTCCTGAAGCGTACACTTGATTAGGGCGGCCTTCAATTGTGCAGGACAAATGTGTAATCTTAGGATTGTAGAATTTTTCTGAATCCCTTTTGTATGGACTCACCGGTTCAACAAACAACATAAGAATACCTTTCAGTGACCTGGCTGGTGTGTTCAAGTTTATGTTCCACATTGGGTCACTCTTGTCTTTGGGTATTAAACTATGTCTAATCACACGGTCATAATAAATTGGAAGTCTTGACTGATACTGATTTTGAATGAGTCTGGCTAGTTCAGTGTGTGTAACAATTTCATATTCCAAGGAAATGTTAGAGATCTTATATGTTGCATCTGTGGCAGATGATTTTATAACTTTGGAGTAGTCATTGAAAGTTAGTTCAAAGCTCAGACGGTCATTCAGTGCCCCTTGATAATAAGGCAAATGTGCTGTTAGGATTTCAAACTCAAGTGGAATGTAAAATCTGGTTCCATATGTTTCTGCTATAATAACTTCCTTTGGTACCCCAGTAGTTGTTTTGTCTCCAGCATTGATTCGAAGTTTACCAACATTATCAGACTGTATGCCTTGGTAAACACGGTCTTCTCGTTCTTCTCTTGTGAGCCAAAGATCTTTGTAACAGTAGAACACATCTGAGTCATCAAGACTAAACACTTCCTGTCCTTCAAGTTTTACTTTAATAGTTCTAACAATTGCTCTGCCAAGATTGTCAACCAGTGTTCTGTTTACGTCTGCGTCTGATGATAGTTCAATATTAAATGCAAGGCGTGCAGTGCCAGGAACAATAACGTCACTGGGTCCTAGGTTTGGAAACTTGACTGTAAGTGTTTGGTTCTGGTCTATGGTACTTGGATTGTTTGTGATGACTATCGATTGACGAATGCCCTTAACACCCAGGGGTTCACGTAGTTTTCTGTATGGGTCTAACTTTGATCCGTAAGATTGTGTCATTTTTATTATGCACAATAAAAAATAATAAATTAATAAAACAATGGCAGCAGGAGGATTTAATCATGAAGATTTTGAAATGGATGACATGCATGTCTCAGATACCAGTATCACAGATATGACTGGAATGGTAACTAGTTCTAGTATGCATCACGAACTGCTAAAAGACAAAGTAAACTCATTTTATGACAGTGTTGGAGCGCGCCCAGATGTCTTGGATCCTAACCAGTTTGAATATGATAAAGGGCACTTATTTGTAAATACGGACAGAGGGAAAATATATCTAACACATAAAAATAATCCTTCTAAGTTTAGAGCTTTAAGTACAATTAAAGGTGAAGTCGGTGGTAACTCTGGGTTGGCAAGGTACCTTGGAATTGGAGGGTCTCCCGTTCCCCCAAGACTGGTTAGTGCTCTTCACGACACGCAAACAAAGTTGCCAACAGGGCAAGAGATTGAAATGGCACCAGTAACAAGCCTACCAGAAATAGCAAACACTGTGATACAAGAAACCTCATTTACTGAAGGGCAAATAAATGACGCTTTGAAAACAATAGATGATCCACCTTTGTCAATGAGGGAGATTATGGGATTGGATAAATCACTGCAGACAATAAGAGGTGAGATGGTCAATAATCTTGCCAAACTGGGAGAACTTGATAAACACATTGAACGTGAAAAAGAGAAACTGGCTACGGCAGACAATGGGAATCTTGACACAGAAATGAAAGAAAGAATTCAACACAGATTAAATGATTTGCAGATAGAAAGATCAGCGAGGTTAGAAGCGATTAGTATTGGAAGACAAAAACTAAAATCACAGGTCAACAGAATTAGAGAAACTATTCAAAAAATACTTCACGAAGACACTACTCTGGCTGAGAGACTAAAAACACTTTTCAGAGAACAGGGTATCACAATTGCCAGTTTAATTACAGCTCTGGGGTTTATTATCAGTACAGTTGTGTTGGCTGTCTCCGGCAGTGGTGGTGGTGGTCCAGCCCCAGCACCGGGCCCACCGGCTCCCACAGATCCAAAAGATTTACAGACGTGGGTAAAGAAACAGTTGTCTCACATATCAGACTTGCTTAAGAAATTGGCTCTGAAAGCAGTGGACGCTTTGCCTGGCATAATTGGTACTGTTGTCAGCTGGTTGATTAGTACAGCGGCAAAGGTAGTTGGGTTTATGGCAGAGCATGTGTGGGTCTTTTTGGTTACAGTAGGAGGGTTGATGGTGGGTTATTTAATGAAACAGATAAAGAAGTAATACTCCTAATCCAGTGAGGCCTATTACCAATGCAGTTCTTTCCGACTCATGTGTGTCAGGGGTTGGTGTTGACTGTACTGGTTGTATGAGTGACGGTGTTGGGGCTGGGGCCGGGGCCGGGGCCGGGGCCGGGGGTGTTACCGTCTGTAATGATTTTAAGGGCTGAACATGTGTGGTTGTGGCCCCTAAGTTTACAGATTGATTGAAACCTAGTTTTTGACCAACACCTGCAACAATGATTTCATTATTATAATTTGTTATTGTTCCCATTTGGAGTTGAAGGTCAGATGGTAACATGTATAACCCGATGCCAACTACAAAGTCAACTTTTGATCTGGCATATCTGAGTACGTCTTGGTAGCGTTGTATGCTTGATGGGAGATCAACTGATGAATTTACTGAATCTTCAAGATTTGCAAGAAACTGTTTTTGTGCTTCAAACTTTCCACTTCCATTCAAAATGTTTGATTTTGTTAATGATTGTGCTCCTAGTATACACCAGACATATGTTCTGATAGACTCATTTACGCGCTCAACTCCTGCTTGAGTAAACCCGTCAGATTTATCTAAGACAAATGTGGTCCACGCATTAGTCTGCTTCTGCTCTATTGATCCTATCCAGACTTCAGATTTTGATGAGAATGAAGTGTAACCAGGGTAATAATCTTGTGGGTATTGTCTGTGACTAAAAGCGTAATACAATGTACCCATGCCATGGTGATCATCAAGTTTTTGTGTGAAGTCATACTTTGTACTGATATTAAACTCATTACAGATGCGTTCAAATGCTTTCATATCCATAGGGTTATTAAACCTGTTGAAACTGGATTCAGTGGGCAGTGGTGTATGAAGTTCTGACAGTATACGTCTAAGCTGGTAATAAACATGAAAATGATACACAGATCTAATCAGTTTGTTTGAGTGATTCAAGTGGTCTGTAAATGAAACACCACAGCCTGTAGTAGAACACAGAATAGCAAAATTGAGTTGGTTTTGAAACATCTGTAGTGGGCTTGAAGACCACTTTCTTGCAGTAGAGTCATCTGTTATTGGAGGGTTTATGTAATGGTCAAATGGATTCGGTACTTTCACTTGAAATAAATCTTGTACGCTTGCGTCAGACACAGCTATGTCAAGCTGATTTAGTTGAATTATTTTCTGTTCATAAGTAGGTGCAACATTATATTTGGCATTCACATTGAATTGAAATGCGTTTGTAGTGGTGATGGTTGGTGATTTAAATTCCATCCTTTTTTATATGAGATAATAAAAATGTTTATTACCTTAACAAATCTTGACACAAGCAAACCAGTGTGGTTAACTAATGGGATTGATAATCGGGATGGTAGCAAGGCTGCAGCTATCCATGAAATGTTCTATACAGTAAAGTGGTTTAATGTAACAGATGATGGTGAATATTCTGTGCATGGAACGATAGGTAATACATGGTGGGGCGCTAATCACTTACAGCCTGGGTATTATGACTTTTGTACTATAGCTGAATTTTTACAAAATATGTATAAAATTAAAGCAACTTTAAATCCGGCTAACTTGTTTGTTACATTGGAATTTCCAAAAAATAGTGAGCTTATATTAACAGACAAACTTTTAATACTACTTGGTTTTTTATCCGAATTTGATCTTGCTATTGTCGATGATAGTGTTGATGATGATTGGACTTATGAAGCAGAAGAAGGATTAAAATTTAAGCCCAAAAAAGAAAAAATAACTGGAAGATATCCTGTTCATTTGGCAGTACATACTGTACTAAATGTTTATTTGAAAGAACTAAACACATCTGAGAATGTTCACAATGGAAAGCCTTCAACTTTGTTGAGATGCTTACCTACTGGAACTGCTCCGTATTGTGAAAGTGTAGTTGTTAGATTTCCTAATTTGCAGTTTAAGAAATTAGGTTCTAGTTTCTTTGAGTCACTGAGTATATCTGTAACTAATCAGGATGACAAACCAGTTCTTATGCATGATTTTAGTGTTGTGTTGGAAATTAAATAATTTTATTTTTGTTTATAAAAAAATGAGTGGTCTTGGTCCAAAGCGAACAATCATACCAGTTGCATGTCCAGTAACAGAATTGAAAGATTTGGCAGACGTACAGGATTTTGAGAAGGAAGGAGAAATTGGAGAAATATATGGTTTTGAACTTGATTCCTTTGGCATGTACAAGAGGAAAGTAATTGTTGACATGAAAGATGGTGAAAAACAGATTCCTAAACTTGGTCAGCTACGTGATGTTACTGTACCTACTCCACCCGTAAATAATGCGCCTTACAACTTAATACATGTGGGAAATAAGTGGGTGGTTTCACCTGTACCTGTTCCACCGCCCACAATTGACTGGGACATAAAGTTGGAATTTATTAGTCCTTATGTATACACTGATGATGAAGGCGCCTTAGTGTTTAGGAAAGTTGTTAATTCTGGGCCGCTTATTGTAAGCCTTGTTCCAAGCTTTGCCCCAGACAACAATAGCAGAGAAAAACTGAAAGTTGAAAATTATGAGAAACGGCGGTATCTTCTTACAACTAGAAAGGGTAGATCAGATACTTCTGTTGTGTTTATGCCAGCAAGCTTAGTCGTGGCTAGAGAAGCGACAATAGTATTTGAAATTATCATGAAATCTGTTGCTACTGCTAAAGAGGCTCAAATTGCACAAGGAATTAAACTTACATGGGACGAAACAGTAACAGAATCATCAAAGGTCTTTATTGCTATTACAAAAAATAATGATGTTATTAATGTTTCGAGCAGTGTTCCAGCTGTCAAGGTGGTGGTCGACAAAACAACTTTTGTTCGTCTAACTTACATAAACCTTGAACACATTGATCTTGTTGCATTTTATTATGCCAGCAAATTGTATACTTTTGAAGAGTTGCAAAATGTAATTGCTGATTAAATAAAAAAAAATATTTGTCAATAAAAAAAAATGGTAAACTTCTATCCGCAACTACCAACGCTTGATCCGACTGAAACAAATGTGACGACTAAAACAACACTTGCACCTGATCCACATATGCCAATTGCTTCAGATAAAACATTACAGGCAGATGCATTCAGATTAAATAATATTACAGAATCTTTGAAATATTTGGAGAGTGAGGAGGCGAAATACTCACGGTGCAAAAGGAGGTATAAGTCAGTATTTAATTCTGTTCAAAACACTTCTATGGCTATTGGTGCAGTTTCAGCTTCATGTTCTGTAGGGGGTATCGTTCTGTTCGCCACAGGAATTGGGAGTTTGGCTGGAATAGCAGTTGAGGCTGTTAGCGTTGCTACATGCCTGGCTTGCTTTGGTTTGGAAGCCTTGAACAAGAGGTTTCACACGAAATTACAGAAACATGAAGCATTGAGTACGCTTGCTGGTGCAAAGCTGAGCAGTATGAAACTTATTATCAGTAAGGCATTGAACGATAATTTTATTGATGACGAGGAATTTAAGAGAGTCCAGGATGATTTAAATAATTACAAGAAACAGAAATCTGAAATACAAAATAAAATGCGTAGTCAATCTCCTGTGAATGTTGAAGAACTTAAGGCCAGTTTTTTAGCAGAGGGAAAAAGGATAGGGGTACAGGAAACCACAGAAAAACTACACAATCTTTTAAACAAATAAAAATCAGATTTGGTAATCGTTTATTAATGACATACACTTCACAGAAAAATGACATGCCACCTAACTATTTAACCCCATCAGCACCATCAGCACCACCTGACTATTACTAAAAAAAAGTTTTTTCATTGTCCTTGTATCTTGACAAATCTGTCCGAGTAAGTTGTGACTTAAGTTGTGACTTGAGTCAAGAACTTACATTTTGTTAGTTTAAGTTCTTATAAGTTCTTGACTTAAGTCACTTAATAACTAATTATAGGTTCTTAAAAGGTTACCTGTAAAGTTATCTGTCAGTTATAAGTGACTTTGGAAAATTTGTTAACAAGTATCTGCAGGTAACTTAAATAATTTGTTATCAAGTGCATATAGCAATGTTTTTTTTGTGTGTGTGTGTGTGTGTGTGGTTATTATTTAAATAACTGTTTTGGGGGGGGGGGGGGGTATTGGCACAGAGGCAATGAAAAAAAATGTTTTTGGAATCTTATATTTTATATCTCTAACACACATATATACACGCACGCACGCAAACACGGACGCACACACACATACACACAAACACTCACACGCACACACATGCACGCACACATGCACTCACACAAGCACACACACATACACACAAACACTCACACGCACACACACACACGCATAGACAAACAGACGAACAAACACAAAATCTTTATTCTGCATGAATATTGTAGACTCGTCCGCAAAACACCGCGGGCCGTATGACACGCGAAACACCGACTGTGTACTCAAATCGACACTGTGCACTTCGTCCCGTCACTAAGGCTCTACGTCATGTGTTTACGTTAGATACCTGTCCCCAGTGGGGGACGAATCGCTAAGGACATACGTCATGTGTTTACGTTAGATACCTGTCCCCAGTGGGGGACGAATCGCTAAGGACATACGTCATGTGTTTACGTTAGATACCTGTCCCCAGTGGGGGACGAATCGCTAAGGACATACGTCATGTGTTTACGTTAGATACCACGATATGAAGGCTTGACCAGGGCGCTGAGTGATTTATAAATCAATTATTCAGATACAATGCAAAAAAACACATTTCTTTGACAGCGTGCTACAAGTGGGCTGACCAGGGTGCCGTTTTGTAAATCAATTATTCAGATACAAAGCCAAAATCATTTTTCTTTGCCAGTGTGCTACAGGTATACCCCACCGTCTGTCTTGTTACTAAAACCTATGTAAAATCCGTTTTCAATTCACTTGCAAAAAGCAAGCTACTTGCATGAGCGCGGCGAAAACACCTCACACTTGGTCCATAACATTTGGGATAATACAAACATAAAAAGCATGGTTACGGGCCGTTAAGGCCACGCCAGAGCCTTTGTGCAACGTGACAACACAAACAACAAATAAGATTATGGTCCTCCAGAGCCTTTTTGTTCAATTTCAGTTCTGAACAAGGTTACGGACCGTTTAAAACAAAAGGTTACGAGCATTTAAAGCCGCGCCAGAGCCTTTGTTTTAAACAGCAATATTATGGTTCTTTTGGTCGTGCCAAAAACTTTTGTTCAATTTCAGTACCGAACAAGTTTATGAACCGTTCAAAACAGTAGGTTACGGGCCTTTTAAGCCACGCCAGAGCCTTTGCACAAACAAAACAAACAAACAATAAACAAGGTTACAGACCAGCGTCAGGGGTTTTTCCAAAAATCGGCTATTTCCCGTATTTTCAGCATTTGTTCAATTTGCTCCCGCAAACTAAACACCTTTTGGAAAGACAGTGCAAGAAAATGAAATTTGGGGTACCCTCGTAGCAGCCTGGCTAGAACACACAACCGATGAGCATACGACTTGGAAATTTTTACGTTTACTTTTAGCCAATCTGGCCAGTTCAATTTAGTTTGTTTTCGTATTTTCTGTATTTTAAGGATTTCAGCACCTTGGATTAGCCACTCTCCATAGCAGATTGAAGCTGAAATGTTTAGGCGTTTGGTTTCCTGAAGTATTTTGTAGCCATCTTCCAAATTCTTTTTTAACATGTCTAAAGTAAATATGGTCAAATCGCAATGTTCTACTCTACTGCACGCAGGCGACTTGCCATCAGAAAGATTTTGTCTAAAGAACAAATCTAGTTCTTTTGGTTCTTTATTTGTCTTTTGTTTTTTCGAACCACTGTTGAGTATATCACTCAAATTTCCAAGTGGTTTCCCCGGTTTTTCAAGCCAAAATTCCGGAGTTTTGTTCAAAACGGAATGAATGAAAGCGGTCATTTTTTCATGGTATTCACCATGAGATCGCAAGATTGTCACCTCTTCCTGAGTCCAATTCATTTTTGAAATGAGCGAATGATAGTTAGCGTAGCCTGGGCAAATAAAACTAGACCGGTCTGGTTAACTATTGAACACTCCGTAAGACTTAGCGCAATGCAGACTCAGTACCGCGAGACCTGTCTTGTTTCTAAATGTGACAAATCAGTTAAATAGGCAATGAACTATCGATCTTACCGTCGTATATATTCGCAAGATTTATCAATCACTGAATATCACCTCTGAGAATCAAGTCAGTCCTCAAAACACGTCCCGTCTCCTACAAAGCCGCTTAACAGAAAGAAACTCGACCCGCTTGGTGTTTACAAACTAACACGTGACCGTTGCCAGGAGCCTTCGACGGTGAGAGCGCGTTTATGACTAAGGGAAGTAACTGTGTTTGTCGTTTTGCTTTATAACCAAACGTTACATCCCTTTTGTCTGTGCTATCGGAAATACCTGTAATTGGCTAAGTAATCAATAAACTACGCATTGCAAAATGAACACACTTACATAATCGATGGATTAATTAGCTCAGGTGTTAATTTTGCTTTAGTCATGAATGACATTAATTTTGGAAACCTTTATTTTACTGAAAAAAATAAGCAGAAACCTAAAAAAACGGGGTGCGTCATTAGATGAGCGATTTGTGATCAAAAACACTGGAAAATTGACGTCGTCAAAAAAATCTGTTGTATTCTCCATCCTTATATCTCTCTTCTTTACCCATGACTGTAAATCTTTTGGGTCTGACGGAACCGGTGGGGTCGGAGGAGGTGGAGGCAGAGAACCACCCCCAGAGACAGCCAACACAACAGAACTGATAATAAATCCAAGAGCAGTAATTAAACTTGCAATTGTGATACCCTGCTCTCTGAAAAGTGTTTTCAATCTCTCAGCCAATGTTGTGTCTTCGTGAAGTATTTTTTGAATAGTTTCCCTAATCCTGTTGACCTGTGTTGACAGTTTTTCTCTTCCATTTTCAATCACTTCTAGTCGCGCTGATCTTTCTATCTGCAAATCATTTAATCTGTGTTGTATTCTTTCCTTCATTTCTGTGTCAAGATTCTCCTCATCTGCAGTAGCTAGTTTTTATTTTTCTCTTTCTATTTGATTATCAAGCTCACCTAGTTTTGCTACATTATTTACCATCTCACCTCTGATTGACTGCAGTGATTTATCCCATAATCTCTCACATGGGTAATGGTGGGTCTTCTATTGTTTTCATTACTTCATCAGTAAATGAGGTTTCTTGTATTACCATGTTTGCTATTTCTGGTAGTCTTTTAACTTCAGTCATTTCAATTTCTTGTCCAGTTGGCAACCTTGTTTGCGTGTCGTGAAGAGCACTAACAAGTCTAGGGGGTAACTTTTTACTAGTACCAACACTAAGGTAACGCTGCAGTGCTGCCTCACCACCGACATCAGTTTTGATTGTACTTAAAGCTCTAAACTTAGCAGGGTTGTTTTTTATGGGTTAGATTCACTTTACCTCTGTCTGTATTTACAAATACGTGTCCTTTATCATATTCAAACTGATTAGGATCTATTACATCTGGGCGCGCACCAGCACTGTCATAAAATGAGTTTGCTTTGTCTTTTAACAGTTTGTGATACATACTAGTAGTAGAGGTAGTTACCATTCCAGTCATATCTGTTGCACTAGTATCATAGTCATCCATGACATCCATTTCAAAATCTTCATGATTAAATCCTCCCGCTGCCATTGTTTTTAATAATTTAATATTTTTGATTTTTGCATAATAAAATGACTTCGCCCTACGGATCAAAGTTAGATCCATACATGATTGATTGATTGATTGTACATTGCTTAGCGTCCCGACAGCAACAAGGCTTTCTCAGGACGTGCCTGCACTGCTTGTGAAAAAAAAAAAATAAACAGAACATTGAATGTATGTCGCCAGCCGGTCAAATACATTAAATAAACCTAACACATGGGGCCTAAATAAAGCTCAGACCATTTAGCAGCACACATCCAATATCAAGAGCTACAGGCAGTGCAGACAGTAGGGAGAGTTTTAAAAAGGCAAATACAGGTGAATGGACAAAGGGTAGACAGAAACGCATGACCCAGAATAGAGAGAAAAACCCACCCTGTGGGGCTGACCAGGGTGACCCTGGGAACTAAAAAATACCTAACCCCACCCAAGTCCCCCAGGGCAGACCCGGGTGGGGGTAGATCCATACAGAAAACTACGTGAACCTCTTGGTGTTAAGGGCATATGGCAATCAATTGTCATAACTAAAAATCCAAGTACTATAGACCAGAACCAAGTACTTACAGTCAAGTTTCCAAACCTGGGTCTCAATGATGTTATCGTTCCTGGTACTGCTCGTCTTGCATTTAATATTGAACTTTCATCAGAATCAGATGCAAACAGAACACTAGTTGACAATCTTGGCAGAGTAATTGTTAGAACTATTAAAGTAAAACTTGAAGGACAGGAAGTGTTTAGTCTTGATGATGCTGATGTGTTTTACTGCTACAAAGACCTTTGGCTTACACGAGAAGAAAGAGAAGACCGTGTTTACCAAGGCATACAGTCTGCTAACGTTTCTAAACTTAGAATCGATGCGGGAGACAAATCAACATCAGCAATTGAGGACGTTATATTAGCAGATACATACGGTAATAGATTTTACATTCCACTTGAATTTGAAATCCTCACAACACACTTGCCTTATTACCAAGGAGCACTGAATGACCGTCTGAGTTTTGAACTAACATTTAATGACTGTGAAAAAGTTATCAAAACAACTGACCCAGACGCGACATACAATTGATTGATTGATTGTACATTGCTTAACGTCCCGACAGCAACAAGGCTTTCTCAGGACGTGCCTGCACTGCTTGTGAAAAAAAAAAACAACCAACTAAACAGAACATTGAATGTATGTCGCCAGCCGGTCAAACACATTAAATAAACCTAACACATGGGGCCTAAATAAAGCTAAGACCATTTAGCAACACACATCCAATATCAAGAGCTACAGGCAGTGCAGACAGTAGGGAGAGTTTAAAAAAGGCAAATACAGGTGAATGGACCTCGGGTAGACAGAAACACATGCCCCAGAATAGAGAGAAAACCCCACCCTGTGGGGCTGACCAGGGTGACCCTGGGAACTAAAAAATACCTAACCCCACCCAAGTCCCCCAGGGCAGACCCGGGTGGGGTAACGACATACAAGATCTCAAACATTTCCTTGGAATGCGAAATTGTCACACACACTGAACTTGCCAGACTAATTCAAAATCAATATCAGTCAAGACTTCCAATTTATTATGACCGCGTGATAAGACACAGTACAATACCCAAAGACAAAGGAGATACAATGTGGAACATAAACCTTTACACACCTGCCAGGTCACTGAAAGGTATTCTCATGTTGTTTATAGAACCAAAAAATCCATTCAATAGAGTCTGAAAAATTTTACAATCCAAAGATTACACATTTATCCTGTATGATCGAAGGTCGTCCTAATCAAGTGTACGCTTCGGGTATGCTGCCTTACCAACACTATGACGAGATCACAAAATGGGCGGGTGGAAGACTTAGAGAAAAACCAGCAAACATGGCATGCAAAGATCTACATCTGTATGACGTAAGGATCGGACAATACCTGACAGAAAAATATGTACTTTGGCTAGACCTGCGTAGTACAGATGATGATTACCTACATGGGTCGGGTCATACTGTTGAAAACCGTAGTGGCGGAATAACAATTCAAATACAAAAAAAAAAAAAAGAAGAATGAAACAGGAGGAGCAATAAATATTTATTTGTATCTGATTCATGACGCACAACTCAATATTGCAGAAAGCAGACTAAGTAGTCATGTGTATTAAAATTATAATTAGTATTAAAATGAACTTGATGACACTTGACCCACGCTGTGGCTTGTTTTGTGGTGCCACAGGCTGTGGGAAAACTAAATTTGTACTTAACCTCTTACAAACAAGATACATCCATCATTTTGAAAACATTGTAATATTAGTATCAAACACAACAAAGCTTATCACAACCGATTATTCATTTGGACTGATCACAACATTTATTTAGTCGACCCTGAGAAAAAAACTGAATGACTACCTATAATATTTTTACAAGCAATTTGAAGGTCAGCCAACCCTGTTCATTGTCTATGACTGTTCTGCACAGAAAGACATTGTTAAGAAGAGAAACACTTTAGCAGAACTGGCTTTTAGTGGCAGACACGCAAATGTCAGTGTATGGATTCTCACTCAGAAATATAATGCTGTACTGAAAGATTTTCGAGAGCAACTAAAGTTTACCCGTTTGTTTTACTGTAAGGATCGTGACAGCTTTGAAGACTCTCTCAGAGAGAATGATGTAATACCAAATAAGCAGGAACGAGATGATGTGAAAAATAAACTGAAATCGACTAAGCATCTAAAGCTTATCTTAAAGACAGATCAACCCACAGGATATGGGTTAGTAAATTAATTTATACTTTTGTTTTGTTCATAAAAAAGGATGGACGGACAAATCATGCAAGTGATTGATCTCACAGAGAGCTTCAGATATATCCAACACTTTGAAGAGATAAGAACACATTACAAAAAAACATTTGCACTTGATATAACGGCACCAGCGGTGATATATGCGGCATATAATGTGACTTTGGATTATGTTGATGAGCTTCCAAATGTGCAGCGCATGACAGTTGATTTTAAGACACCTACCTTTAAAGTTAATGATAGTGACCGTCAGAGTCGTCACTGCACTTTGTTATAACATATTTCAACAACTACGTAAACTCAATGTTTATATTAACAGTGTTACAGTTAATAAAATGGTATTACACATACAGTGCCTGCATTAATTTTTTATTTAATATGACAATGATCCAAGCCCTGGCCCTGTCTTAAGAAACGTGTTTCACACAACAGACTTGCCTATATCCAACACTTACAATGTCTATGAATCGATAGAAAACTCTTTTTCTGTAATACAAGATAATCTTCTTTCAGGCAGTGTAAAGATTCAGATTGTTGCTAAAATAGAATTTACTAGAGTAGACGGTGAAGTGATTGTATCGTATATATCAACAAGACAACACACCATTAACACAAGAAGGGAACTAGAAAACGTGTTTAGAAACAGGCTATTGCCTGACTTTCTTGAAGCAATTGACAGAGCAAAAATGAAGGGGTCTGGTTGGCATGAAGGTCATGTACATGAACTACAATTAAAACAAAGTATCAATCATCCTATATTAGGTAAATCATGGATACCACTGCCAACAGAGGTTGCAAACAAAAAGGCTGTCGTCAATATACAAAACGATGACCACTATTGTTTTATGCGGTGTGTGCTTGCTAAACTACACTTTGTAAAAACAAGACCTGAGCGTGTATCTAACTACACCAAATTTGTAAACGAACTTGATTTTAGTGGTATAGATTTCCCTGTTAAAAATAGAAGACACAGACTTGTTTGAACAATTAAATCCTGGCATATCTGTAAATGTATATGTGTGGGATAATGAGTCTGTTGACAACTTACAACCCATTAGAGTAACACCACTTGCTCCAACCTATGGACAGCCAGAAGATAAGCATGTTGACATGTTATTAATCGGTGATGACAATAACTTTCACTACACAATTATCAGGCGTATGTCACGTCTAATTCATGGGCATACAACAAAGCACAAATGTAAACAGGAAGTGTGTAAGAGATGTTTACAAAGATTTTCCTCTATTGAAGTAGCACACAAACATGTTTTGCACTGTAGGTCAGCTGATGATATACAAACAATACTTAAAGGACGAGAGGATCGAAATACGATAATCAGTTATGTGAAAGATGTATATGATTAACAGACAACTGTACAGAAAATAGCTTCTAGAATGCTTTCATTCCGCCGCAAACCTCACGAAAATATTGATTTTTCACCTGTAATTAAGCTCAGGGGAAGCAATCTGCGAAAACGCTACCATGGGTTGCCGTTCTTGATTGTGACGTCAGGAACTGGGAACCTATGGCGAAACAAGCGAATCTTCTGTTTATTCTTCTGATCTATCCAATCTGTCTTGTGACAGTGACGATTTCGAACATGAGATTGATCCTGAAATCGATGCAGATGTTGATACTGCCGTGCATGGGACCAAAACCTACCAGTTTGAACCGGAGGTGTCTGACAGTGGCAGCGATGAAAGTCAAAGCGACACAGAACCGGCTTCGGAAGATTTGGGTCTCTCGTGATTGTTTTCAACTGACTATTGTTTTCAACTGACTGGTAAGTGTAAATAAGCTCATATTTGAATTAATTGCAAAGCACTACTGTAATTTGAGATACTTGAATGCTCACTTGAGACTTAAATGTTTTAATTTTATTTATTTATTTAAAGAATGCATGGCATCGAATGCTTATATGGCTCATATATACTGACACTGCCAAAGTGTTAAAAGTCAGATGTTTTCACACATTCCATTCCATCACAAGGATTGATTGATTGATTGTACATTGCTTAACGTCCCGACAGCAACAAGGCTTTCTCAGGACGTGCCTGCACTGCTTGTGAAAAAAAAACCTAAACAGAACATTGAATGTATGTCGCCAGCCGGTCAAATACGTTAAATAAACCTAACACATGGGGCCTAAATAAAGCTAAGACCATTTAGCAACACACATCCAATATCAAGAGCTACAGGCAGTGCAGACAGTAGGGAGAGTTTTAAAAAGGCAATTACAGGTGAATGGACAAAGGGTAGACAGAAACACATGCCCCAGAATAGAGAGAAAAACTCACCCTGTGGGGCTGACCAGGGTGACCCTGGGAACTAAAAAGTACCTAACCCCACCCAAGTCTCCCAGGGCAGACCCGGGTGGGGGTCCATCACAAGGAAAGAAAATAAAACTCCAACAAGAAAATTTTCAGCACCATAATGTAATACACTGTTAATCTTATCCTCACAACATACACCCCACAACCCAGCCAAAATCACTAATAAACAAATTATACCATGACATACACTAACAGACCTGTCTCAGTAACACATCACAATCCACTTGCATTGTTATAGTTTTCCCACTGCCACAGCCATATATTGAGCCAAAGACTGAATGTACCAGGGCTGAGTTGACTCATTTAGGTAATATTTACCAGGGTGATTTCTATGCATGTATTATATACAGTATATAATCAGTAGGCCTCCTTAAGTAATATTTACCAGGGTGATTTCTATGCGTATATATATATACAGTATATAATCAGTAGGCCTCCTTAAGTAATATTTACCAGGGTGATTTCTATGCATGTATACTGCAGTGTTGATTCTAGGATTTCAGAAAAGCGAGCCCAAAGGCTCCCTCTAATCAAAAAAGGGAGCCCCTCAAGGTGTAAAAGGGAGGCCCTCAAATCGCGTTGCACTGCTTACTTTAAAACGACATATATACACACATTCATACATACAGTGGAGTCCGCTTAACACGAATTTCTGGGGACACGGAAAATCACTTCATGTTAACCGTATTTCGTGTTAACCAATATGGCCTCAAAATTGATCACGGCCCTCAAGGAGAAAGTGTGTAAGACGTGTGCGTGAATCCTGGTTAAAAGTGCACGACATTATCGTACTTTCTATGCATACCTTCAGCTCGCTAGGAAAACACAAGGAAACGTGTACAGCTCGAGTATTTAATGTAAATCCATCAGGTAAAATCCATACTAAGTTACAATCCTCAGGTAAAAGCAATACAGGCTGAAGTACAATCCCGCATCGGTAAAAGGGTTGTGTTGGTACACGAATGATACAACATGAATACAGTACAGAAATGCTAGCCAATGAGAAGACAGATTACAACAGCCGAAGGCTATTCAGCCAATCACAGACTAGAGTTCGCTCTGATCTGTCATGTGTACTTCCACAGCGCGAGAGCGACACGTGAATTGGTTTTCTGTGAATGGAATCTGTGTTCGTGTTAAACAGGTGAATAATAGTGAAATTGCCTTGGCTCGACTCAGGCCACACTGCACCAAGACGCTCGAGCAGGCTTTTACGCAGCAGCGGTGCGGCCGCGCTGGTCGTGCAAAAAAGCGTCCAGTTTCTTTTTTCTGCGATTCTTCGGCCGCGCTATCGGTGTGTTTTTTGCGATTTGGAGCATAATATTGCGAGAAATCGCGCAAAACGCGCTCTAGAATCAACACTGATACTGTATATAATCAGTAGGCCTCCTTAAGTAATATTTACCAGGGTGATTTCTATGCATGTATACAGTATATAATCAGTAGGCATCAATTTTGTCATCCAAATATATATTTAATGTGCAGCCAATTTCATTTTAAATTTTGGTGTTGTATACAGGTGCCAGACAATGGCAACAATAAGAGAGAGTTGCTGCTGCCATGAAATTCCTGAAATGGCTACACTACTAACAAGTGATGGGGTTGGATGCATAACAGAGCATCCTGCTTTCCGTTCCTTTTGTCTCGACATATATGTGTTACAGACGTGCTACAGATGGCATCACCAGCAGTACAAGAAGTCCACAGATAACATAAATGAGTAAGTTTGTATTTCTAAAACAACTAATTCACTGGCTTTATTTGAAGAAAAAATGCTATATTTATTTGGTACAGATTATTGTGCCCAGAATATATAAATAAGCAGAATGGTCATTTTTAGAATTTCTATTGGAAGTTTTAATCCCCATGTTAGGCCCCCAAAACAAACCCTACGTTTTGCTGTTAACTGTTTTTATAGCCCAACACTTTCATCTGAAACTGTTACTCTTCTTAGACCAATAATAAATGGTATGTTTAGGGTTTCCCAACCAAACCTCCTTTTTTCCCCCTGACCCTAACCTTTTTACTTTTAATTTTGAACACCAGAAAAAAAGTTAATAAAGAAAACTTTTGGTATCTGACAACAAAAACACACACCCAGTAGACAATTTAATGACTTTAACACAAAGACAGCTTCAGTGGGTAGATGTTTTTATTCATCAAATACCAAAGTAATGTAGAAACACCACCACCACAGGCCCCATCTTCCTCCCCCCCCCCAACACACTAAACAAACAACAAAAAAAAAAGCCGACTCACCATGATACTCTGAACACACACTTTTGTGTGTGTGTGTGTGTGTGTGTAGGGAGGGAGGGGGGGGGGAGTTACTGTTAGTCAAGTGTGTGGGTTCTGTTCTCCTCACAAGGATCTTTTATAATGACTACCAAACGTTTTTCTTGACTGTATTAGTAGTACCCCTCTCCACCCAACTCCCTCTCCACCCAACTCCAAATTATATATTTTTTTTGTCTTTTGCAGGCGTTACTGATACACATCGTACAGGATGCTTGTGCGCTTTGTCTGGGGATGGCTGGGCAAGAGCATGAGGGTCACTTTGCCTACCTGTGCGGTGTCCAGAATCAGGAAAGAATTTCCAAGTGCTGATGGACGCTATACCGGATACACAGACTAAACTACAGCTGCTTTAATTTTAATGTAACTTTAGAAAATTTGTTTAATTTTAATAATAATCATACAAAAACACTAACTTTTTATTGTTTCAATTTTTATTTATCAGATTAACAATAACATGAAAGTTGTACTGATTTAACATAAATAATCAACTTAATCTACCATGCATACATCATACATATTTACCACATTAATTAATTAATTAAACTAACCATATAAATGATCACACTCATTACACACCACATACAATTTTAACATTACATAAATTCACTTGTATCAATTCGTTTACGTCAAAACCTTTCAACACTGTACTGTGACTGAAAAATGAAAGTGGAATTGTTTACTGGTAATACAACCTATCTTCTTTGACCTATCCCTTATCTTGTCCTAATGCTTGTTTTTTTCCTTCTTTTTCTTCTACTTCTTCCTCTTCTGTCAATGAATAGGCCAAAGATCGTTAAAAAGTGTGTTGTATGATTTGCAAGAATAGTAGTTCCGACAGCCACCTAATAATCATTAGGCTAAAATTCTACTTCTTCAAGTTTGAATGCTGCCAGATTCCCCAAGTCTTTCGGATGAGACTTTAAACCGAGATCCAGTGGTGCAGTACTCTTCGCTGAGGCAGAGATATGTAGGGGAGAGGATCGGTATCTCCGTGGCCAAAGCGATAGACTTCCACTGCGCATGTCAGTCGAATACTTTGCATTTGTTATTTCCGTTTTCTGTTGGAAGGTGCTACCGGAATGTTTTGATCTATCAAGGTGTTCCGATTAATTTTTAACGATGCCTGGAAGCAACTGTGCTATCGTTGGATGCGGCACATGTAGTGTTAGGAACCGTGGCGTGGCGTTTTTTTCCATCCGGCAGTCCAAACATCAGGACTGGGAGAAGGCCCTTGTTCGAGCAGTAAATCGGTGCGATGCAAGTTTCAACCTTTCAAGAGCCACAATATGTTCTCGACATTTTACACCAGAATGCATTAGAATTTCAGGTATGTCTGTTTCCTGCGTTAATTTTGTGTAATATATGCGGTATTAACAAATAGAGCCATGAAACAACTTTGCAGTGAGGGCATTACAGAATGCATTCGCTGTGTCACTTTGTGATTGTGTGTGGCTGGAATGCATTCGCTGTGTGATTGTGTGTGGCTGGAATGCATTCGCTGAGGCTATGGCCAGCACCTACACAAAAACCACATTAAATACAGGTCGAGGTCAGTTGTGCCTACAGAAAATAGACAATACTTGTCTTTTTCTTTTTTTAAAATAAAAATAAACACTATGGAAACAAGCAGCCCTCAGGTTACAACACTGGACCACTAGCAATTTACCTGTCAATCAACCTGTCAGTTTAGTAATACTACAGTTGAGTCGTAGAGTCTATTGATATATATCATACAATTATTATGATGTCGTTATTGATCATGATGATAATAATAATAATAAAATTGATGTCATGAATTTCCTGTATTTATATTCATTATTGATATGCTTTCAGAGAGTGGCAAGCGTCGCTCCCTTAAGCCAGGCAGCCTACCAACCTTGTGGATGCCACAGCGAAGTGTGGAAACCTCGAAGTTGCCTGCGAGAAAGCCTCCGGTAAGTCAAGTGAGAGTACACAGCCCTGAGAGGCTGTGCCCTCCTATATATTCATTTGTGATATAGCATCAAATTAATCAACGTACTGTTCAAGTGATTGTGGATGCTGAACCCAAGATGAAAAGAGGCTAGTAAATTTTCTTTACTAGTTATTAGCGACACACTCAAACATTTTACTGGACAAATACAAAAAGTTAGTCGCTATTTGAGTATTTCAAACTAAACAACACTATTTTTTTTCATGTGGCATGCCATCTATTTTTGTAGTGTACACTTGCAGAAAGGCCCTACTTGTGAAAATGTTTCTTAGTTGTAAACCAGAGTAATACAGTAAGTGATGTGAAAGTGTATTGCTGTGCATACATTACACAGAGAGGTCTGAATTGTGAGTGAAACTGTCCAAAAATGTCGTTGCAGTACATATAATAATACTGATCCAACCGACCTGTTATGGGTTCAGTCCATTTGGCGAGTTACACTTTTTGAACTCACAAATGTTGTCTAGTCGCCACTTTCAGGGCTGGGCTAGAATAAACATTCTGTTGGGGTTCAAATACATATTAGTTTTCTATTTCCTCATTTTACAACAGGATACACGTACTTTTTAATGAACAACTCTAAGACTTGCTTTCTTGCAGTGTTGAACGAAATATAATCAGAAATGATTTTATTTTTTAGTAAAGAACTTTTACAAAAATTAAGTAAATGCATTAATGCAATAAATAAAATTATTAATACTTTTTGCTCGTTACTGGTAGTGGTAGGCCGTTTCTAAATTTGTACAGTTTGGCATGATTTGAATGTGCCTGCAGAATGCAGTCAAGCTGTGCATGTCCACTAATAGTTCTGATACAGTTCGCCATGATGTGATTGTGCCTCCAAAATGCAGTGAGTATAGCTATGCTGTGCACCGGTGGTTAACTTTTATTTTCTGCAATATAACATTTATTTATTAAATTGTTTTTTTCAGACAGACAGACATCCTCCTGAGATTCCAGAGACAGTTGCCTACTACAACTTTGGTGAAGTACAACAAGCTGCGGAGAGTTTGCCATCACCCTGGATTAAGATCAGCAGAGAGAGGATAAAAGAGAGAGGCCTGCGACACCTATGTCAGTAATACCGTATCGATACTTCTAAATCAGGGTAAATTACATACGTAATTACGTTAATGACACCTATGTCAGTAATGCCGTATCGATAGTTTTAAATCAGGGTAAATGACATAGACTACTTTTCAGAATTTCCAATCTTCCGTTATCCCAATTCTCAGTGCAAAGAATGTATCTGATTCACAGCATAATGCCCTCTTAACAAACTGCGTAATACACCCCCCCCCCCCCCCCCCCCCCCCCCACCACACTTCACCATACAATAAACAATAGTCAATTGACACGGCGACACAACAATGCGCTGATTCAGTCTCTCTCTCTCTCTCTCTCTCTCTCTCGGCTTGACACGGCCACACAATTAACAGTGCGCTGATTCAGTCACTGCTAAACAAACTGCGTAATACACCCACTCCCCTTCCCCTTAAACGTCACCACCCTCCGCACTCATCCATACAATTTCACAATAGACAATGCGCCGATTCACTTCTAAACAAACTGACCTACTTTCGCATTCCACCATACAATACACACTAACATGGCCACTCAATCAACAGGGCGCTCAAGGAAATACATGCATAACCTCAAGCTGGTTCTGAAAAACAGCCACCTTCGTTCAGGCGCGTTATGATTGGACCTGTTCTGAAAAATATGCACCGAACTTGTTTCGTTATGTACCCTACTTGAGTCAATATGTACGAGACCAAACACAATATTCATAAATGAATTTATAATTTTTTTAAATATGTATCAGACCCTACACGATATTCAAAAAGTTTTTTAAATATGTACCAGACCCTATGGTTTTCTTTCATATATTCAAATAGCCAGCGGCTTCACACACCCACAATGTGGGCAGGGGAAAAAACCCACTCTATGTATAAACACCATGAAGTCTTCACAGACACAGAGCCAAAATGAGTTTGCAACCTGTTGGAAAACAGAGAAAGCTTTAAGATAAGGCCCTTCTTGTGAGTAGACTGAAGGGTGTTTACTGTTGACTTCTGCGCAGGCCAGCCCTAACAGGACTTGTGACACATGCATTCATGCTAGCCTACTTACCCATAACTCAGTCAACGCCTCCCGCACGTCAATCTCAGTCGCGTCTGCGCGTAACCCGCCCGTCAGTCACTGAGGGCCGTCCATATGATTACACCCGAACTAACCACGGCCTGCGCATGAGGCATAAATTCTCATGAGCTGCTGCACTGAGTCGCAGGGCTTCGCATGAAAATCTATGCCTCATGCTAGCCTACTCCCCGTAACTCGGTCAACGCCTCTCGCACGTCAATCTCGCATCTGCTGTGCATGAGGCAATAGATTTCTCTGTCCCACCCAAGGCATAACCCGCTCAGGGCCAGTCATGATCACGGCCTCGGTGCTGTGGACGAACGAACTATGTTAGGCTATTTTGCCTGAAAGATTTTTACAGTCGTCTGTGTAGTCATTTTGAAAATGATGTGTTGAATGCAAGATGTGTTTTGCTAGGAAGGATTTATGTGTTTTGTTAAGAAACATCTTGTAAACCAAAAGATAAGTTTTGTTTTAATCATATTGCAGACGGTTACTTGTATTAAAATTATATTTTGTATTAAAATGGACTTAATGACGCACGATTCACATTGCGGCCTATTTTGTGGCGCCACTTCGTGTGGGAAGACTGAATTTGTTCTTAACCTCTTACAAACAAGATACCTTCATCATTTCGAAAACATTGTAATATTTTGTCCAACAATCAAACACAACAAAGCTTATCACAACCGTTCATTCATTTGGACTGACAGCAACATATACTTAGTCGACCCTGAGAAAAAACTGAATGATTACCTGCTATATTTTTACAAGCAATTTGAAGGACAGCCAACATTGTTCATAGTCGATGACTGTTCTGCAGAGAAAGACATTGTCAAAAAGAGAAACATATTAGCAGAACTTGCCTTCAGTGGCAGACATGCAAACATAAGTGTATGGATTCTCACTCAGAAATATAATGCTGTACTGAAAGATTTTCGAGAACAGTTAAAGTTTATCTGTTTGTTTTACTGTAAGGATCGTGACAGCTTTGAAGACTGTCTCAGAGAGAATGATGTTACACCAAATAAGCAAGAACGGGATGATGTAAAAAATAAACTGAAATCAACTAAGCATCTAAAGCTCATTTTGAAGACAGATCAGCCCACAGGGTATGGGTTAGTAAATTAATTTATCTTTTTGGTTTGTCTATAAAAAATGATGGACGGACAAGAGGATCAAAATTGGCCTATTGGTAAATTCATGGATATTACATCGAGTTTCAGGGATTTTATGCTTATTAGTGACTTAAAAACACAAGTTAGACGCCCTTTTTCAGAACTCCCATCACCGATGAAGATGTACATGACATATAGTTTTTATCTTGGATATTCTAATACTTTTCCACTTTATAATAATAGGACAGCAAATTTTTTAGTTTATGATGCTAAATCTGACTGGTTTAAGAATATGTGTTTAAACATATACTATCAAATACAAAAAGAAAATAAAAATGTTAAATTTATTACTGTCAGTAAAACGATATTACACATGAAAAAGCTTGAAAATGATACCACAGAAGACATATCAATGAAGTGGCTTATTAGTTGGTGATTAATTTTGTCTATTATATAGATTTTAGTCAATAAAGTGCCATTTTCATTATATAATTTTCTATTTATTTTTTTGTCGGACAAATAAAAAAGATGGACAACCGTCAAAGATTAAGAAACGTGTTTCACACAACTGACTTACCTATATATAATATTTACAATGTCTATGAATCAATAGAAAGATCCTTTTTAGTCATACAAAATAACCTTCTTTCTGATAGTGTAAAGATTCAGATTGTTGCAAAAATAGAATTTGTCAGAGATGTTGGTAAAGTTATTGTAAGGTATATCTCGACAAGGCAGCACACAGTTAATTCGAGAAGAGAACTAGAGAAAGTGTTTAGAGAAAGATTGTTACCAGACTTCCATGAAGCAATTGACAGAGCAGAAATGCAAGGGTCTGGCTGGCATGAAGGCCTTGTACATGAACTACAACTAAAGCAGTCAAGATATCATCCTATTTTAGGCAAATCATGGATACCACTTCCAACTGAGGTTGCAAAAAAAAAGGCTGTCGTCAATATTCAGAACAATGATAATTTATGTTTCATGTGGTGTGTGCTTTCTAAACTTCATTTTGTAAAAACAAAACCTGAACGTGTATCTAACTATACCAAATTTATAAACGAACTCAACTTCAGTGGCATTGAGTTCCCTGTTAAAATAGAGGACATAGACTTGTTTGAAAAACTAAATTCTGGTATATCTGTGAATGTGTATGTGTGGGAAAATGAGTCAGAGAATAAGTTACAGCCAATTAGAGTATCACCAATTGCCCCAACATATGGACAGTCAGAAGATAAACATGTTGATATGTTGCTAATAAGCTCTGGTGATAACTTTCACTACACAATTATCAGAAATATGTCACGTCTAATTCATAATCATGTATCAAAACATAATGGTAAACAGGAAGTGTGTAAGAGATGTTTACAAAGATTCTCCTCTATTGCAGTGGCACATAAACACATTCTACATTGTAGGTCAGCTGATGACATACAAACTGTACTTAAGTATCCAGAGTCTGGTAGTCAAGTGTATTTTAAAAACTATGGGAATCAACAAAAGCTGCCGTTTGTAGTATACGCAGATTTTGAATCACTCGTCGTTCCATATGAAGGTCCAATTCCAGAGTCATTACCAAAGACTATAAAATTGAGTGACCAAGTGGTGTGTTCTTTTGGATACATTTTTGTTAGGTCAGACGGTCTTCATTCAGAGCCTGTTATCTACAGAGGTGAAAATGCAGCATGCCTGTTTTTAACAGAAATGAGACAACTGTATAGTCAGGTAGTACAGTATCTCACAACATGTCAGATGCCTTTGGTGATGACAGAAGAAGACAAACTGAAATTTGATACAGCTGAGATGTGTTGGATTTGTGAACAGCCTCTGGGGGGTGATAAAGTTCGTGACCATGATCACATAACTGGATGTTACAGAGGCGCTGCACATAACAATTGTAACTTGTTATTAAAAACAGATCCTAAGACATACAAGTTACCAATCTTTTTCCACAATCTCAAAGGATATGATTCACACATCATCATGCAGGCTGTTGATGAGTCTTACAGAAAAATTAGTTGCATTGCCCAGACAACTGAAAAATACTTGACTTTTAGGTTAGACAAATTAGCATTTTATGACTCTATGCAACATCTGTCTTTAGGGTTGGCTAGTCTAGCAGAAGGACTGACTGAGTATCCAATAACAAGTAAATATTTTGAGCCAGAATTGATTAAGAAAGGAGTCTATCCATATGAGTACATCAGTGACTGGGTAGTTTTTGAAGAAACAAGACTGCCACCAAAAGAGAAATTTTATTCTACACTAATTGGTAAAGGTATTTCTGACTCTGAATACCAACACGCACTTGATGCATGGGGTAAACTAGGATGTCAGACAATTGGTGACTACCATGACCAGTACTTGAAAGCTGACGTTTGCTTGCTAGCAGATGTATTTGAAAGTTACCGTGAAAAGGGTTTGTTGCACTACAGACTTGACCCTGCTTGTTACATCACTAGTCCTGGCATGACATGGGATGCATTTTTGAAATCCAGTAAGATATTTATAGACCTGTTGTCTGATCGTACAATGGGTGAAATGGTGGAACGTGGATTGAGGGGAGGCATTAGTCTAGCAGCAAACAATTATGCCAAGGCAAATAATAAATATCTTGATGACTTTGACCCCTCAAAGCCAAGGTCATTTATTACGTACGTGGACGCTAACAATTTGTACGGATTCGCGATGTGTGAATTGTTACCATTAAAAAACTTTTGTTTGTATGATTTGTCACAGTATGGCATAAAAAAATTAACAAAATATATTATGGCTCGAGGTCAAAATGATGAAAAGGGTTGGATCTTTGAAGTAGACCTGGAGTATCCACACCATCTACATGATTACCACAATGATTATCCGTTGGCTGTTGAGAAAATGAGTATGACGGGGAAAAAAGAAGACACCAAACTTGTACCCAATCTGAATGATAAATTCAATTACGTGTGTCACTATCGCTTGTTACAGTTTTACATCAGACATGGGTTAGTACTAAAGAAAGTTCACAGAGGTATTCAATTTGATCAGAGTGCTTTCATGAAAGATTACATAATGAAGAACACCACATTGCGTGCCAGAGACGGCAACACTGCATTTGATAAAGACTTCTTTAAGCTTATGAACAATGCCTGTTTTGGCAAGACAATGGAAAATCCTCATCACAGAAAAGATGTGAGACTAGTCACAACTGAATCAGGTGCAATTAAACTTACAGGCAAGCCTCAGTACACAGGGTATAAAGAATTTCATTCATCATTGTATGCAGTGTCACTCAAAAAAAAGATTGTTAAACTAGACAAGCCAGTATTCATTGGTATGGCAATTCTTGAGTTGTCAAAATTATTAATGCTTGAATTTTATTATGATTACTTTAAACCGAAGTATCCTGAGTGTCGTCTGCTATACACTGACACTGACTCTATGATCATAGACGTATGTACTGAAGACTTTTATGAAGACATGAAAACAGAACTACACATGTATGACACGTCTGATTACCCTAAAGACCATCCACTGTTCAACACACAAAACAAAAAAGTGCCTGGTAAGTTTAAGGATGAACTAAATGGTGTGCCTATAGTTGAGTATGTTGGACTGAGATCAAAAATGTATTCTATACTGCACCAGAAGGGTAGTCAGTCAAAAGCCAAAGGTATCAAGAAAACAGCAATAAAAAATAAAGACATTCGACATGAACATTACAAGCAAGTGTTAGATGGTGCATTGATGCCTGATTATCCAAACAAGTCACTGAGGTCAAATAGACACAATATTGAAATGATTCAAACACAAAAGAAGTCACTTGCAGTAGGGGACACGAAACGAGTGTTTTTCAGTAAGGAAAAAGCTTATGCACCTGGACATTACAGACTCAAGTTATCTGAAGAAATAGCTGATGAACTGGTTGATGAACTAATCAATGAGTTAGTTGATGAAATGATTAAAAATGCGTAACGGTGTCTGGGGGAATAATCTGTAATTCTTCTCTGACAAATGCCCTCTGAGGCGCAGGCTCATACAGATAATATATTGTTGCGTCTGGACCAGGGATTATTTTTTTTATATTATGAACAGATGTTGACCAGATGGGGTCTGTCGCCCTGCGTCTGTCGTCGTTCTCAGCCTCCCCTGGTTGATATAAATATCTCACCTGTTTGGTAAATAAACTTGTGTCTGGAGGTGGGGTTGGCCCTTTTTTTGGCTCTGCAATTGTTTTCAATTTAATAGCATCAGCAGGCTTAGGGTGTCCTTCATTATTCATTGCTTTTATCACATGTGGTAATCTCTTAACCCACTCCGTGTTACGGGTGTCATGCATGAGTTCCTTAGAATACTGGTAACTGAAAAGTCTCTCTGACAACTGTTTATTGAAATTTTCTACAATTGCCTGTGATCTGTGCACACCTGGAATGCCTCGTCTGACCAGTACACCATGCTTAGCAAATAACTGATTAACTGCACCTTTGAATTCTGATCCATCATCAACCTGCACTAGTCTGGGGTATCTTAAAGGGCCTCGACCATATATTTTTGTTAATGCTGTAGCAACTGTACTGGCTGTTTTGTCAGATATGGGTTCAGCGTCTTTATACCTTGAAGCAATGTCTACAACAGTCAGTGCATACTTGTATCGTTTCTTTCTTATTGTGTCATGTGGTAAGAACAGGAGGTCCATTTGGTGTGTGTCATTTGGGGTAGTGTTTTCAAAATGGGGTCTTGTTATTTTTCTTGGAGCAGGTAAATATATCTGCCAAATTGCCTGTCTCTGTAACCATTGCTTGACTTGATTGAGTGTTATATCTCCGCCCACAGCGGCATGTAATTTCTGAATAGCTGTTGCTCCTTTCCAATAGCCTGATGGAGAGTAATATATTTTTGATAGTTTATTTTCGGCTGCCATTTTTTCTAGCAATGAAAACTCCTGTAAAATAAACAAATGTCATTCCCACTAGAACAAAGATTATCTCCCCGTTTCTTTGTTGTGTGCTTGGTTTGTAATAGTCACTTAGTTTTGGTTTTGGGATAGACATATCTTCACCCGTGACTAAAAAATACTCCCTGATTGCTTCGTCTGTATTTGAAAACGTATGCTGTGCGTGACCTTCAAGCCTGAGTTTTTCATTGATGAAATCAAGTTTCTCAATTCTATTCTTTTCATAATCTTGCTGGGCTTGAGCAAGTTTTTCAGATGCTTCATTATGACGTTTTAATTCTTCTGCAGATTCTTCTCTACCCATTTTTGAAAAGAGATAATTAGAGCCACTAAATGCCAGAGCATTAACCATCGCTCCACCAATCATAATAGCTATCGTCGCCATATTATTTTTATTTACATAGAAACATTTTCTGAAATAATTCCTTGCTTAACAAGAAAATCTTTTGTCGCAATAGACGCTGTGACAACTACAATTAGCTTAGCACTGTCTTCGAAATCTAATCTACTGAGGTCTGCTGATTTCATTTTGAGTAGACTTTTTCCCAGCATAGAATAAGCTACTGCTAATCCGCTTATTACGGCAGAGTGATAGACGAGGTTCATGATATTATTATTTGCGTCGTTCATTTTCTTATACCACAAAAATTAAAATAATTAATTTATTTACTGCATGTAAAATGAGTCCAAAGGTTTTGACACTGTTGGTAATGTGGAGACTTCTTCTTTTATTTTTGGAGTGCTTGATTTTTTGGACACTGTTTGAGTCTGTGGTTTGTATTTTTTGTATAATTGGTAACCTACGTAACAGAATCCTACAGCAAATCCAGCAACTATATATTTTGTTGTTTGAGGGTTAGACTTAGTTGTTTGTCTCTCACTTTGATTAGGGAGTGACGGCTCTGGTGCTGTTGATGGTGGATCAGTTATATTATTTTGTTCTTTTTGAATCTGTAATTTTTTTTGCCTGTTCCATTCAGCCAGTCTTTTTCCAGCATCAACACGGCCTGGACTTTTAGTCTTCGTCACAGTTTGAACCTGCGTCAAAACTGGAGTCGTCTCGTCCATTTGATACTTCTTTTTCTTCTGCAGTAAAATTTATTTTTGAAAAATCGATATAACTACTAGTTACCATCAAAGTTACGGCAGGTGCAAGGTAATTGCCAAACTTGTAAAACATGGTACATGCTAATTTGCCAATCGAACTAGAAACTATAGGGTTGCTTTCGAGATCATGAGAAAGGCTGTCAGTGTCTATTGGTATGAAGTGATTAACAGCTTTTGTGTATAGGTAAATAAGAGACCTGCTTAAATCGCGTGTCATTAGTGAAGCAATATGGTTTTCATATTTAGCATGAAGTTTTAATAGTTCGTCAGCGGTGAGAGACTCTATGTCTTCTACCATGTATTGTTTTCCGAGATAAGTCTTTGATTTGCCTGAGACAATAACAGAAAGAATGCGTTGTTTTTTCGAGTCTAAGTCTTTGTTCTCTACCGCATTGATATCATTAAGAAGAAGTAATTCGTCTTGGTTCATTTTATAATAAAATAAAAAAAACTTTGCCTGTGAATAACTTATGAAGTTACTGTTCATGTAACTGTCTAGAATAATGTGATCTTACTTGATAACTAATTTCAAAGTTACCTACAACTTACAAGTAACTTTGACGTTAGTTATCATAAGTTCTTAACCCAAGTCATAAGACACTCGGACAGATTTCTCAAGTTACAAGGACAACAAGAAAACTTTTTTTTAGTAATAATCTGGTGGTGGGGCTGATGGCATCAAATGAGCAGGCATGACATCTCTTTGCGAAGTGTATGACAAAAATAATGGATTACCAAAACCTATCGTTACTTGCTTGTAAGTTCTCGAACTTTTTTCATAGTTTCTTCTACGCCTATCTTTTTTCCTTGTTCTAAAAAAGATTTCTTTAGCTCTTCAACATTTACAGCCTGACTACGCATCTTATTCTGTATTTCAGACTTCTGTTGTTTATAGTTAGCCAAATCATCCTGGACTCTCTTAAATTTGTTATCGTCAATTTCATTATTTTCCAAAGCCTTACTAATAATAAGTTTTATACTCGTCAGCTTAGCTGCTGCGAGCGTACTTAATGCTTCATGCTTCTGCAACTTCATATAAAATCTTTTGTTAATGGCTTCCATACCAAAGCATGCTAGACTTGTGACAAGACCAATACCTTCAACAGCAATTCCTATAACACTTCCCACCCCCGTTGCAAAAAGAGTTATACCTCCTACAGATAATCCGGCTGAAACCACCCCCATGGCCATTGATGTGTTGTGTACAGAATTGAAAACCGTATTGTAACGGCGTTTACACCTCGAGTATTTTGCTTGTTCTTCTTCCAAATACTTCAACGCTTCTGTAATATTCATTAAACGAAATGAATCTGCCTTTAATGTTTTATCACGCTCAATAGGCTCAGGTGGTATTTGTGGATACAAGTTCACCATTTTTTATGACAAATATTTTTTTAATCAGCAATTACATTTTGCAACTCTTCAAAATTATACAATTTGCTGGCATAATAAAATGCAACAAGATCAATGTGTTCAAGGTTTATGTAAGTTAGACGAACAAAAGTTGTTTTGTCAACCACCACCTTGACAGCTGGAATACTGCTCGAAACATTAATAACATCATTATTTTTTGTAATAGCAATAAAGACCTTTGATGATTCTGATACTGTTTCATCCCATGTAAGTTTAATTCCTTGTGCAATTTGAGCCTCTTTAGCAGTAGCAACAGATTTCATGATAATTTCAAATACTATTGTCGCTTCTCTAGCCACGACTAAGCTTGCTGGCATAAACACAACAGAAGTATCTGATCTACCCTTTCTAGTTGTAAGAAGATATCTCCGTTTCTCATAATTTTCAACTTTCAGTTTTTCTCTGCTATTGTTGTCTAGGGCAAAACTTGGAACAAGGCTTACAATAAGCGGCCCAGAATTAACAACCTTCCTAAACACTAAGGCGCCTTCATCATCAGTGTATACATAAGGACTAATAAATTCAATCTTTATGTCCCAGTCAATTGTGGGTGGTGGTGCCGGTACAGGTGAAACAACCCACTTATTTCCCACATGTATTAAGTTGTAAGGCGCATTATTTACAGGTGGAGTAGGTACAGTAACATCACGAAGCTGACCAAGTTTAGGAATCTGTTTTTCACCGTCTTTTATGTCAACAATTACTTTTCTCTTGTACATGCCATAGGAATCAAGTTCAAAACCATATATTTCTCCAATTTCTCCCTCTTTCTCAAAATCCTGTACGTCTGCCAAATCTTTCAACTCTGTTACTGGACACGCAACTGGTATGATTCTCGGCTTTGGACCACCACTCATTTTTTATAAACAAAAATAAAATTATTTAATTTCCAAAACAACATAAAAATCATGCATTACAACTGGTTTACCATTCTGATTAGTTACAGATAAGCACAATGATTCAAAGAAACTAGAACCTAATTTTTTAAACTGAGAATTAGGAAATCTAGCAACCACACTTTCACAATATGGGGCAGTTCCAGTCGGCAAGCATCTTAACAAAGTTGAAGGCTTTCCATTGTGTACATTTTCAGTAGTGTTCAGTTCTTTCAAATGAACATTTAGCACTGTGTGTACTGACAAATGAACAGGATATCTGCCAGTTATTCTTGGTTTTTTTGGTGATAGTAGACTACCAACTGATTGTGACCAATCTTCATCTGGATGTGTTATTGTTTTAAAAAATCCAAGTAATAATAAAAGACTAATTGATAAAGAAAACTGACCACTTTTCGGAAAATCAACTGAAACAAGTAAATTAGCTGGGTTTAAAGTTGCTTTAATTTTAAATTCATTTTGAAGCCATTCAGCTAAAGTACAAAAGTCATAATATCCGGCCCGTAAAGTATCACCCTTTTCTAAACCATCGAGAGTTCCACTTACAGAATAATTTTCATCATCCGTTACATTAAACCACTTTACTGTGTAGAACATTTCATGGATAGCCACAGCCTTGTTACCATCACGATTATCAATCCCATTAGTTAACCACACTGGTTTGCTTGTGTCAATATTTGTTAAGGTAATAAACATTTTTATTATCACATAAAAAAAGGATGGAATTTAAATCACCAACCATTATCACTACAAACGCATTTCAATTCAATGTGAATGCCAAATATAATGTTGCACCTACTTATGAACAGAAAATAATTCAGTTAAATCAGCTTGATATTGCTGTGTCTGAACAAGATCTATTCCAAGTCAAAGTACCCAATCCGTTTGATCATTACCTAAACCCTCCAATAACAGACGATGCTACAGCAAGAAAGTGGTCTTCAAGTCCACTACAGATGTTTCAAAACCAACTTAACTTTGCCATACTGTGTAGTACTACAGGCTGTGGTGTTTCATTTACAGACCATTTGAATCACTCAAACAAACTGATTAGGTCTGTGTATCGTTTCCATGTTTATTACCAGCTTAGACGTATACTGTCAGAACTGCATACACCACTACCCACTGAATCCAGTTTCAACAGGTATAACAACCCCATGGATATGAAAGCATTTGAACGCATCTGTAATGAATTTAACATAAGCACTAAGTATGACTTTACACAAAAACTTGATGATCACAAAGGCATGGGTACACTTTATTACGCTATGAGTCACAGACAATACCCTCAAGATTACTGGCCTCCCTACACTTCATTCTCATCAAAATCACAAGTCTGGTTAGGCTCAATAGAACAGAAACAATCTAACGCATGGTCAACATTTGTCTTGGACAGGAGTGACGGATTTACTCAAGCGGGAGTCGAGCGCATCAATGAGTCTATCAGAACATATGTCTGGTGTATACTAGGTGCACAATCATTAACAAAATCTAATATTCTGAATGGAAGTGGTATATTTGAAACACAAAAACAGTTTCTCGCTAATCTTGAAGATTCAGTAAATTCATCAGTTGATCTCCCATCAAGCATACAACGTTACCAAGATGTACTCAGATATGCCAGATCAAAAGTTGACTTTGTAGTTGGCACTGGGTTATACATGTTACCATCTGACCTTCAACTCCAAATGGGTACAATAACAAATTATAATAATGAAATCATTGTTGCTGGGAGTGATCAAAAACTAGGTCTCAATAAATCTGTAAATTTAGGAGGAACAACTGTGCACGTACAGTTGAAAAAAACATTACAAGTGATTACTTCCCTTGCTCCAACAGCTATACAACCAGTACAGTCAACCCCTGACACACATGAATCCGAGAGAACTGCATTGGTAATAGGATTAACAGGATTAGGAATATTACTTCTTTACCTGTTTCATTAAATAACCTATCATTAACCCTCCTACTGTCACCAAAAAGACCCACACATGTTCTGCCATAAACCCTACTGCCTTTGCCGCTGTACTAATCAACCAATTGACAACCGTGCCTAAAATGCCAGGTAACGAGTCTACTGCTTTCAGAGCCAATTTCTTAAGCAAGTCTGATATGTGTGACAACTGTTTCTTTACCCACGACTGTAAGTCTTTTGGATCTGTGGGAACTGGGGTTGGTGGTGCTGGAGGTGGAGAACCACCACCCGTTACAGCCAACACAACTGTACTGATAATAAACCCCAGAGCTGTAATTAAACTGGCAATTGTGATACCCTGTTCTCTGAAAAGTGTTTTAAGTCTCTCAGCCAGAGTAGTGTCTTCGTGAAGTATTTTTTGAATAGTTTCTCTAATCCTGTTGACCTGTGTTTTCAGTTTTTCCCTCCCGATACTAATCGCTTCTAACCTCGCTGATCTTTCTATCTGCAAATCATTTAATCTGTGTTGGATTCTTTCTTTCATTTCTGTGTCAAGATTCCCATTGTCTGCGGTAGCCAGTTTCTCTTTCTCACGTTCTATGTGTTTATCAAGTTCTCCCAGTTTGGCAAGATTATTAACCATCTCACCTCTTATTGTCTGCAGTGATTTATCTAACCCTATAATCTCCCGCATTGACAAAGGTGGATCTTCTATTGTTTTCATAGCATCATTTATTTGTCCTTCAGTAAATGAGGTTTCTTGTATCACTGTGTTTGCTATTTCTGGTAGGCTTGTTACTGGTGCCATTTCAATTTCTTGCCCTGTTGGTAACTTTGTTTGCGTGTCTTGAAGCACACTAACCAGTCTTGGCGTGATAGGAGACCCACCAATACCAAGTTGACGCAAGGCACTAACACCGCCTTCATTTTTTATTGTACTTAAAGCCCTAAACCTACTAGGGTCTTTTTTGTTAGTCAATAGTACTTTTCCTTTGTCAACAGTATTTAAATATAAATGACCCTTGCCATCAAGTTCAAACTGGTTAGGGTCTATGTTGTCTGGGCGGCCACCAACATGATCATAAAATGAGTTCACTTTGGTTTCTAAAAGTTCGTGACGTAAACTGTAAATATTTCTTGTACCAGTCATATCTGCCATATCTGTTGTATTACCAAAATCATACATGCCATCCATTTCAAAATCTTCATGATTAAATCCTCCCGCGGCCATTGTTTTTATTAATTTAATTTTTTTTTATTGTGCATAATAAAAATGACACAGTCCTACGGATCAAAGTTAGACCCACACAGAAAACTACGTGAACCTTTCGGTGTTAAAGCAGTTAGACAATCGATAGTCATCACAAACAATCCTAGTACTATAGACCAAAACCAGACTCTTACTGTCAAGTTTCCAAACCTAGGCCCCAGTGACGTTATTGTTCCTGGTACTGCTCGTCTTGCTTTTAATATTGAACTTTCATCGGACGCAGATGACAAAAGAACACTAGTTAACAATCTAGGTAGAGCAATTATTAAGAATATTAAAGTTAAACTTGAAGGACAGGAAGTGTTTAGTCTTGACGATGCTGATGTGTTCTACTGCTACACGGATTTGTGGCTTACAAGAGAAGAACGAGAAGATCGTATTTACCAAGGCATACAGTCAGATAGCATTATGAAAATTCGAATAAATGCATCAGACAAAACAACCACAGAAGGCAAGGACGTTATTGTGGCCGAAACATATGGAAATAGGTTTTGCATTCCACTCGAATTTGAAATCCTAACAGGACATTCACCTTATTACCAAGGGGCACTAAATGACCGCCTGAGTTTTGAACTAACCTTTAATGACTACTCCAAAGTTATCAAATCAACGGATCTCAATGCATCATATAAGATCTCTAACATTTCCTTGGAATATGAGATTGTCACGCATACTGAACTAGCCAGACTCATACAAAATCAGTACCAGTCAAGACTTCCGATTTATTATGATCGAGTGATTAGACACAGTTTAATTAATAAAAACAAAATGGACCAAATTTGGAACTTAAACCTAAACACGCCTGCTAGGTCACTGAAAGGCATTCTTATGTTATTTGTTGAACCTGAAAGTCCTTACAAAAGAGATTCAGAAAAATTTTACAATCCGAAAATTACACATTTATCCTGCACAATCGAAGGCCGACCTAATCAAATTTTTGCATCTGGAATGATGGGATATCAGCACTATGATGAGATCACAAAGTATTTTGCTGGGGGAAGACTTAGAGAAAAATCAGCAAATATTGCGTGCAAAGATCTGCATCTGTATGACGTAAGAATCGGTGAATACCTGACAGACAAGTACGCACTGTGGCTAGATCTGCGTTCTACGGACGATCATTTCCTTCATGGCTCTGGCCGTATTATCGAAAACGGTAGTGACGGAATCTCAATTCAAATACAGAAAAAAACAGAAACCGATGGATTAATAAATATATATCTATATCTGATTTTTGACGCTCAGTTAAACATAGCTGAGAGCAGGCTAAGTAGTCACATATATTAAAAGTATTCACTTAGCTTGGTTTTAATCCTTCACAGCCCATTTTGAATACCGAAATCACTATAAAATCCGAACGTATTAGTAGGCACGTCACGCTTGTGCTGAAACACGGACTAAACTGAAAATAAAAGGCGTCGTTTCACTGAGGTAACCGTTTGAACCTTCCTGGTCATAAGCACTGTAAAATCTTTCAGGCAAAACTAGCCTATCACACACCACCCTTTGTCAGTCATGTGTCACAAGTCCTGTTAGGGCTGGCCTGCGCAGAAGTCAACACTAAATACCCTTTAGTCTACTCACAAGAAGGGCCTTATCTTAAAGCTGTCTCTGTTTTCCAACAGGTTGCAAACTCATTTTGGCTCTGTGTCTGTGAAGACTTCATGGTGTTTATACATAGAGTGGGTTTTTTCCCCTGCCCACATTGTGGGTGTGTGAAGCCGCTGGCTATTTGAATATATGAAAGAAAACCATAGGGTCTGGTACATATTTAAAAAACTTTTTGAATATCGTGTAGGGTCTGATACATATTTAAAAAAATTATAAATTCATTTATGAATATTGTGTTTGGTCTCGTACATATTGACTCAAGTAGGGTACATAACGAAACAAGTTCGGTGCATATTTTTCAGAACAGGTCCAATCATAACGCGCCTGAACGAAGGTGGCTGTTTTTCAGAACCAGCCTGAGGTTATGCATGTATTTCCTTGAGCGCCCTGTTGATTGAGTGGCCATGTTAGTGTGTATTGTATGGTGAAGTGCGAAAGTAGGTCAGTTTGTTTAGAAGTGAATCGGCGCATTGTCTATTGTGAAATTGTATGGATGAGTGCGGAGGGTGGTGACGTTTAAGGGGAAGGGGGGTGGGTGTATTACGCAGTTTGTTTAGTAGTGACTGAATCAGCGCACTGTTAATTGTGTGGCCGTGTCAAGCCGAGAGAGAGAGAGAGAGAGAGACTGAATCTGCGCATTGTTGTGTCGCCGTGTCAATTGACTATTGTTTATTGTATGGTGAAGTGTGGTGGGGGGGGGGGGGGTGTATTACGCAGTTTGTTAAGAGGGCATTATGCTGTGAATCAGATACATTCTTTGCACTGAGAATTGGGATAACGGGAGATTGGAAATTCTGAAAAGTAGTCTATGTCATTTACCCTGATTTAAAACTATCGATACGGCATTACTGACATAGGTGTCATTAACGTAATTACGTATGTAATTTACCCTGATTTAGAAGTATCGATACGGTATTACTGACATAGGTGTCGCAGGCCTCTCTCTTTTATCCTCTCTCAGCAGCACCGAGGAACAGATTGTTCTTGCCATCCTTGATGACAGTGTGCTCAGGTTCAAAGTGAATGTTAGGTCTGACTTTGTAGCCACTACGCAAGTTTATGGGTTGCCAGTGCCAACAGATGTGAACATTGAAAGTATACATCTGAAATCATTTCTCATGACTCTCAATGGAAAGCAGATCTGCGAGGGAGTCACTGATTACTCTCTGCAGGAGTTTGCCAAACTCCCCAGCAAGGGGCAGCTGTACTTTAGGCATGTGTTATGCAAATCTGTAGATGAACACACATCAGCTGTAAGAGCGACTAAGTGTGTTTTGTTGCTGGATAGCGGTATTCATGTGTGTGAACACTGTAGCTATGTTCGATTACTGCTCCACAAAAAGCGAGAAAGGGCTGTGAAATCTTGCTCTGGTGCCACAATCAGGGAGAACAATCCACTGAAGCTGCCTGCTGCGGCCCTTAAAAAGGCACTGAAGAAAACAAGGCTTCACTCAAAACGTGTAGAGAATAAGCTCATTACATTTCAAAACAAATTGAGTGCTGAAAGTGTGCAAGTGAGTGAATCAATGCATGGTTCACTTAAGTCGGTGATGGAAGGAAAGGTATCTACCCTCAACAACCCCCTGACCAAATTGTTCTGGGAAGAGCAGTTGAAGGCTTTCAGCTGCAAGGGCAAAAAGGGCATGCGGTGGCATCCCATGATGGTGAGACTGGCCATTCTGCTGCACAGCAGAAGTCCGGCGGCGTACGACACTTTGAGAAAAACAGGAGTGTTGCACCTGCCAGGTGAGTCCACCCTACAGGACTACACAAACGTGCTGCATCCATCTGCAGGATTCAACAAGGCAACGCTGGACCTAATCAAGGAGACTACGAAGGATTTCACTGACAACCAACGCTTTGTGGCATTGTTGCACGATGAGATGACTATCAAGTCGGACCTTGTTTTTGACCAGCGGTCAGGCGAAATGGTTGGCTTTGTTAGTGGTGGCGAGGAGCTGGCAACACATGCCCTAGTGTTTTATGTTGTGGGCATAAACACATCCCTCAGCATGAGCCTGGGGTACTTTGGTACCCCAAATGTCACCGCTGATGCCATGTATCCCCTGTTTTGGAGGGCAGTTGGCCTTCTTGAGCAGGTCTGCAACTTAAAGGTCATTTCATCGACTAGCGACAAAGCGACTCCAAACCAACGCCTCTATGACATGCAAGGCACTAGCGACACGTACAAGACCCAGAATCACTTTGCAAAGGACAGAGAGTTGTTCTTTATTTCAGACCCCCCACACCTCATGAAGACAATGCGTAACAACCTGAGCAGCTCCGGTGCTGGAAAAAAACCCGATACTTGTGGAGGAATGGGAAAAACATTCTCTGGAAGCACGTTGTAGATATTTATCAGAATGATTGTGGCCGGCAGCTCAAGATGACACGCCTTAGCCACCACCATGTGCATCTCACCCCATCATCGGTCATGAACGTGCGACTGGCTGTGCAAGTACTGAGTGAGACAGTAGGAAAGGTGATGCAGCAGTATGGCGGTGAAGATGCCCAAGAAACTGCAAATCTCATCCTGCTAATGGACAAGTTCTTTGACTGTATGAACGTGAGGTCTAAAGATGAAGGGAAGCAGAAGAGGAAGCCATTCTTAAAGCCGTACACAGATGTTAATGACGAGCGCTTCAAATACTTGGATGAACTGCTGCAGTTTTTCTTGCAATGGAAGCAAACTGTTCAAGAAAGGGAAGGATTCACTCAGAGCGAAAATGTTCATCACTCATCAGACCTTGAAAGGAATGTGCATGACGCCGAGAGCCTTTCCAGAAGTCTGCAGATATCTCCTAACCCACGGTGTGGAGTTCGTGCTGAGCAACCGTTTTTGTCAGGATCCTCTGGAAAAGCACTTTGGGAGGCATCGTGGAATTGGGCGCCGCTGTGACAATCCTTCCCTTTGGGCATTTGGATACAACGAGAACAAGCTGCGCCTGCAGAGGAGCCTGGCTGTTGCCATTCAGCCTAGGAGCAACATCACACAGCAGGGACAGGATCATCAGGAAGTTGTTACCGTCAGCAACAGCCCTCTGAAGAAAAAGAAGAGACACTGAACCACCACTGCTATCTCGTTCATTACTTCCATTAGCAAAGAGTTGCATCTGTCTGTGTGTGTTTGTATCGAGTCTGGCAAAAGAGATGTGGTGACCTCAGAGTGTAATGACAATTTTGTATAATCAAGTCAAGTCCAGATCTTTTATTTTAATCTGTCTACCCTTTGTCCATTCACCTGTATTTGCCTTTTTAAAACTCTCCCTACTGTCTGCACTGCCTGTAGCTCTTGATATTGTATGTGTGTTGCTAAATGGTCTTAGCTTTATTTAGGCTCCATGTGTTAGGTTTTTTAAATGTATTTGACCGGCTGGCAACATACATTCAATGTTCTGTTTAGTTGTTTTTTTCACAAGCAGTGCAGGCACGTCCTGAGAAAGCCTTGTTGCTGTCGGGACGTTAAGCAATGTACAATCAATCAATCTTTTATTTTAAGAAAAGTCCACCAGGGGCTCATGGATACATACCATTGACAATTAAAACAATAGACAAATAATAATACTAAAATCAATACAAGTGTAACAACCAAACAACTAAAAAAAAAAGATTCTACACAAAAAAAAACACACATAAGTTATGTACATTTAAGACAGGTAGAGGGGTACATAACAGAAAAAAAACACAAATTCAATTAATAGGCACAACAGTACACAAAGTACACTTAAATGCATTAAATAATCTTTATTAAATTTCCTACATTCATTGAAGAAGATTTGTTTTTACATTAGGTTGTATTTAACAGAGTTTGGCCGTGCATAAGGAAATCTTTAACAAAACATGTGTCTGTCATTTGCAAAGTAATCACACACAAATAAATAGTGGAATTATTCCCCAAGGTCACCAGAATTACTTTTTTTTTTTTTACTCTTCGTTTTCTGTGATCGTAAACAATAAGATTAGTGAATTAATCTTTCAGTTCTCATATTAAAAATAATTACATCAAGCAGAAGAGAATTAGATTATAGATAATGCTGTTGGAACATTATGACAGGTTAAATTATTCTCAGGAGATGCTGCACAGCTGGCACACACAAACATGCACTTTTTACATTGCTGGCAACAAAAGGGTTGTGCAATTTTTCCATGATTTTTTTTTTTTTTTACTTGTGCATACAGCAAACAACCTGGCCAATCCTTGTTTTCTTGCTAGAGATTATGCCTTCTATTTGAGTTACTGTAATTTGTATGTACAGAAAAGTTATTTAAATGTGTGAGAAAGAGAGGGAGAATGAGAAATATGGTGACAAAAGTGTAGTATAATTTCGAATATAAATACAAGTAGATTTCCTACGTCTTCTCGTTTTCATTACATGCTTTTCTTTTCTTTTCTGAGACGCTTTCGAAAGCCCTTTTCTCTTTTTTCTGTATGAGTGCGTTGGCTAAAGCTGTCCATGTATGATCTGCATTTATGATGTGCTCTGACCTTGAAATAAATGAATGTGAGATCTCTTAACATTTTTTCCTTGGTGCTCTCTTGTGTGTGAATATGATCATGCAGCTTGGAAACTGCATCCAAAGACAAGCATTCTTGGAAGTAAACATCAAAAGACAATGTTTGAGTACAGAACCCATGGTACTTTAATCTGAATGTTGTTTCGAGACATTCAAACAAAAGCTCAGCCTTTGGATGCAGTTTCAAAAGCCCTCCTCTATCTAGCAAAGATGTCAGGCTGCCTGAAGCTGCACTGTCAACTGTCAGAGATTGTATACAGTCCAACAACTCTTGTCTTTTCTCAATGTCTTTCAGTCTGTATGCTTTTTTCATTAGCTTTTGCAGCACAGCACCACCAATATACCTAGTAATGTCCTTCTCTTCAATTGTTAGTGTGATGTCACTATCAACTGTTATCTCAGGACTTGCAAACACTGTTGACAAAATATCTTCAAAAGTTGCGAAGCGTAGCCAGGGTGAAGCATGCGAACCGACAATCTCATCCAGAGACCTTGTGTAGTCTTGGTTTCCCATTGCTAGGTGGAACTTGGCCCATGACTTTTCTCTGTTAATGTTCCTGAAGCAAGACTTCTGTACATCTAGGCAGCTTTCGAGGAATTGCAGTCTGCATACAAGCTCCTGTCCTAAACACACAAGCAGAAATTGTTGCACAGATAGTAAACTGTATTGCATTTTCTTTTCTTTGATTTTTTTTCTATAAAAAGTGTTCACATTAAACAAAAAAAAAACAAACTTACTGTCCACAGTCTTGCAAGCATCGTGAACCTCTTTTAGCATGCATTCATCAGCAATTAGTTTTTCGCAGGCACGGGTTACAACAGCAATATCCACCTGAAAGTTAATAAAATGAAAGTTGTAACATCAGTAAGTTGACCCGAAGTAGCAATTCGTAAATCCATAACATGAATTTAACAATCTAGCATAGGCTACAGCATTGTGGAAAAAAAATTTACTAGTCATATTATTTTTATTCTTCTTTTCTGTAATGTGTGTATGCCCCAAAAATATGGTTTATGCAACAAACAGGAATTAATAATAACAGAGCAACTTCTCTTCAACATTGAGCAAACTGTACTGACCTTAACACTGGACTGGTATCCTTTGCACTTGCCAATGTTGACAGTTTGTTCCTGCCAGGCAGAATTATCCGGATCTTCATCTCCAACATCCTTCAAATTATTATAAAACGGCGTAAAATATCAAGCACAAACGCAATTAATAAATGTGGAAACATTCTAGTCGGAATCAGATGAATTGAACATTGTATGAAGTTAGTATAATTTCAGTGCTATGGCTAGAATTTGCTCGCATTCCTGATTCCATAACAAAGCCTACTAGTAGGCCTACTACGCGTATAACTCACTACACTTGACGTCTGAAACGAACCCTATCAGTATCACTAGCTATTGCACTTCTTATTTTGACAATAAACAGCTGCCAACATAACTAATCTGTAATCACTACACTGACAATGACATACTAAACTTGCCTGGCAAGTTCCATGCCTATGGAAGTTTTTGCAGGGATTATACTTTGTAAAATATGACGAAAACAATGCTATTTTCACAAAAATAACAATTTTGGGTTTGCCTTCTCTCTCTCTGACCCAGCTACACCTCGATTTATAGTTTTAAAAATGCAACTTTTACCTGCAATATTGAGTGGAGGAGTACTCCATCCATTCTGCTAGAGGGTGAAAGTAGAGGTACCGGAAGTGCTCTGTGCAAAGTTTCAGCAAATAAGCCAGCGACGGCACTTGACAAGAGGCGAGACGCTGGCTCGCTCAGCGAGATACCGATCCTGTCCCTACACATCTCTGGCTGAGGATAGTAATCCACACAGTTAATACCATTACCGGTCTTTTAATTAGACTTTGAGTATCGAGACTGAAGATTGGAAATTGCATCTTCCTTGTTTGGTCTTGAAAAAGCTGTGGACAGTGGGCCGGGAGGTTTAGGTTGGAGTTTTGATGACGCAAGAGTTGCTGCCAAGCTTCTTCTGGCTGCCATCTGCACTACACAATCCATGAGAATATCCACGTAACCTGTAGAATGACAAATAGAATTATTTTTTGTTTTTAAAATGAAATTGCTGAGTTGTATTTTCACTTACAGTTTGCACTGAAAAACAGAAGGTACCGTTTTAGGCACTTGTTTGCTCATGGTTTATTATTTGTTGGGCGTGTAAAATGGATGCACAGTAATTAAGTATTTTAATGAACAAGAACAGAATATAAAAGCAACTTACAGAAGGTCTGATCATCTTTTATTTCTTGCAAGGTGAAGTCACCTTTGGACTTTTTGAAGGCCAGACTGAAGCGTTTGTCCCCCTCTTTGGTCTCTGCTTGCTGCCTCCCTCCATTTTCATTAAAATGCAGAGCAGCCAATAAGGTCCTAGAAAAAAAGATGCCTTTTAAATATCTTAGTATTGACATTTTTTAATCAAATTAAAATGTACTCAAAAAGAAAAGTAAAAGGTCAGACTAAAATATTAATAATGACACAAAATTAATTGACAAAAGGGGCAAACATCACCCCAAAGGTGAAACTGTAATTATTTAAAAGATAAATTAAGAATTACCTTGTCTTCATTCCTTCATAAGCTTATGGTGAAGAAGACTCCATCACCTCTTCCCACTACATTTCCCCCGTGCCAGCTGCCTCAGCTTTTTGCAGATTACTTCGTTATTAAGGTCCGCGAAATTCGTGATTCTCTGGATCTCATGCCCACTTCAGTTTTGTTCACCGAAAAACGCTTTAGTGGAGAACCTCTCTCAGCCTTCGAACCTGTGCTAGAGGATGAGCTCAGAAAAGTGATCACAAAAACTGCCCCCAAAACTTGTGAGTTAGATCCCATACCCACTCCCTTGTTGTACGAGTGCCTGGATGAAGTGTTGCCTGCCATTACACAAGTCATCAACAACTCTCTCTCCACTGGTATTTTTCCTGAAAGCTTCAAGACTGCACTTGTGAAACCCCTATTGAAGAAACCATCTTTAGACCCAAATGTACTGAAAAACTATAGCCCAGTTTCCAATCTTACATTTCTATCAAAGATTCTTGAGAAAATTGTCCTTGTTCAAACTTTAAAGCATGTCAACTCTAATAGTCTGTTCAGTGTATTCCAGTCTGCATATCGTCCCCATCGTAGCACTGAAACAGCTTTGCTGAAGATATTCAATGACCTGCTTTGTGCTTTGGACGAGCGTAAGATCACAGTCCTTGCTTTGCTGGACCTGTCCAGTCGTTCGACACTATTGACCATGAAATTTTGCTGTGCCGTCTTCAATCTGTATTTGGCATTGAAGGCACAGTCTTGGCATGGTTTAGTTCATACCTGACTGAACGATCCCAGATTGTTTCTGTCGACGGCTGTCGTTCTGAGCCATCACCTCTTCGGTTTGGTGTACCCCAGGGCTCGGTCCTAGGACCTGTATTGTTCTTACTGTATGTTCAGCCCCTGTCCGACCTGATTTGTAGTCGCTCTATTTCCCATCATGCATTTGCAGATGATACGCAGATGTACAAAAGTGATACTGTTGAGCGAGCTGTGAATGCCGTCCAAAGTATAAGCCAGTGCATTGACCATGTCAAATCATGGATGACCACCAACAAACTGATGTTAAATGATGGCAAAACTGAAGCAATGTTGGTAGCTAATCCAAGATTATCTTCGTCCCTGCCTTTACCGTCATCATTGTCTGTGGATGGAACACTCATTGGCTTCTCTGCGAGTGTGAGAAACCTGGGTGTTACACTTGACAGCGAGTTATCTATGTCACAGCATGTCAGTGCAGTGTGTAGATCCGCTTATCTGGAACTTCGTCGTATTAGTTCAGTTCGTCACCTGCTGACCGTGGAAGCCACTAAAACACTAGTTTGTGCATTTGTGCTGTCCAAGCTAGATTATTGTAACTCTTTGCTTTGTGGCTGCCCTCAGTATCTCATTGATCGCCTCCAAAAAATTCAGAACAATGCAGCCCGGCTTGTTGTGAGAGTCCGTAAGACTGAGCATGTCACACCCATTTTGAAGTCCCTTCACTGGCTACCTGTGTCCTCACGTATTCAATACAAAGTTATGTCAATCTGTTTTAACTGCCTTTCAGGCACCAGCCCTGAATACTTGTCCTCTTTGCTGCATGTGTATACACCCTCTCGTGAGCTCCGCTCCTCTTCTGATAAACGGAAGTTGTGTGTACCTTCTGTCCAAACTAAAACATTTGGTCAGCGCACTTTTGTTTATCAAGCCCCAGTGTTATGGAATACACTTCCTCTTGAGGTCAGAAACAGTGAGTCTGTCTCTGACTTCAAGAGGTCGTTGAAAACTCACCTCTTCAAGCTTTACTTTGAATAACTGCCAGTGTTTGATGCCTTAGTTGTAGTTCTGCAATCCTCCTTGTTTAGACTGAATGTTAATTGAATATAAATTACAGTGGAGTCCGCTTAACACGAATTTATGGGGACACGGAAAATCACTTCGTGTTAACCGTATTTCGTGTTAACCAATATGGCCTCAAAATTGATCACGGCCCTCCCGGCAAGGAAAAAGTGTGTAAGAGATGCGTGCATGAATGAGTACGAGGTTAAAAGTGCATATTATTGTACTATATATGCTTACATTACGTTCAGCTCGCTAGGAAAACACAAGGATATGTGTACAGCTCACGTAGTTAATGTAAAATCCATCAGGTAAAATCCATAGTAAAGTAAAAGCAACACGGGCATCTGGCATCGGTAAAAGCAACACAATCAAAGTCATTTAAAAAACGGGCCATGATCGAAGTCGGTCTTGCGTTATTAATAATAATAATAATAATAATAATAATAATAATAATAATAATAAATTTATTTCAGTTTTTGCAGGCCATCAGGCCCATATGAACACAAAATACAATTTACAACCAGAAAATACAGGAAGGTGGTTGTAAAACACACTCATATAGCATTACATCAGCGCACATAAATAAACAAAAAAAAAAAAAAAAACAAGAAAAGTTCAAAGCAAATCCCTCTAATTCCTTAATTTAAGGCAACCTGAAATATACATAGCAACTTTAAAGACCAGTTTATCATGTAGGTTTCCACACAGCAGCTGAACTTTAAGATCGGATGGGAATCTGTAGTAAAACAGTGGAATGTACTTTTTACGTAAAGGGGCATATTTTGGACACTCGAACAGAAAATGACACAAATCTTCAGCCTTATGCCAATCACATGAATTACATTCTGGATTAGTGATGGGTTTTCCAAATCTGGATACTCCGTTTAAAGGTAAACGGTTACATCTAAGTAAACATATTGCCCGCCTGAGTTCACAAGAGTTCAGCTGCCCTATGTAACTGGCTCTAAGTATTTCTGGGTGGTAATGGCAGTATTCTGTGTTTGAGGTAAGGGATGCATGCCAGTCCTGTCGGAAACAATCCATCAGCCGATCTTTGAATATCTGAATGAACAGAGGAGTGTTTCCAACTGACTGCATTTCCCATACATACCCAAACCCGTGCATACACAATAGAGTCTTTATTTGCGTAGCCCAGTTCGATCTACCCGAAGCATCATGCATATATAACATCGTGTAACACTGTCTTGGGTATCTGTTTTCTGACATGGTAAGAAGTCTGCACCAGTACTTCACCATTCGAACATAGGCATCAATATACATAGGGAATCTTCCACACTCACCCAGCGCAATATTGTTTTTTACATCTCTTCCAACACCAAGGACCATTTTACAAACCTTTATATGAACCTGCTCAATTACATCATGTCTCTGGAAACCCCAGACCTCTGACCCGTATAGCACAATGGGTTTAATCTTGACATCAAAAATGTGAAAAACAGTGTCAGCTGGCAAGTTTTGTAATTTGAAGTATAGTCTTTTGATGCCTGCAACTGCTCTCCTGGCTTTTCCAGCTAAGTTTTCTACACATCTAGCCCAGTTCAGAGTAGAGGAAAATATCACACCAAGGTAAGTATAACTGGACTCGACTTGAATCTGCTTGTCAGCATAAAACCATTTTTCACAATTTTTCACAAAACCTCCATTTTTGAAGACCACCACTTTTGTCTTGTCCATGTTCACAGTGAGACCCCATTTTTTACAGTATTTTTCTAAACAATTAATTTTCTTTTGGAGATCTGCTACAGAGTCAGAGACAATGGCTATATCATCAGCATACATAAGAAGGAAAATACCCAGTGGGTCTGCAAAAATATCAATGCCACGTGCACCGCACGATGATATTTCTGTCTCAAATTCTGAAAGAAAGATAGAAAACAGCAGTGGGCTCAACACACAACCTTGTCGCACCCCTGACATGCAATCAAAGTAGTCGGTAACTTTGGTTCCAACCCTTACAGCAGCTTTTACATGTTTGTACATACTCTCAAGTGTCTGAAGCAACTTTCCATGAACTCCTTTACGTAGCAAGAGATACAACAGTTTTGTCCTGTGCACACTGTCGTAAGCTTTAGAAAAATCTACGTACATGGTGTAAAAACGGCCACCCTGCTTGCTAAGATACTTTTGCACTAGTGCCTGTAAGCAAAAAATGTTGTCTATAGTACTGTATCCTTTACGGAAGCCAGCTTGGGCCTCAGGAATACAATCATTCTCTTCACAAAAACGAACCAACCTGTTGTTAATGACAAAACTGTACAACTTACTGATAACGTTCAGAAGAGAAATTCCTCTGTAGTTGTCAACATTTCTAGGGTTACCCTTTTTGTGTAGTGGAAATATCACAGCCATGGTCCAGCTTTCAGGGTATTCCGCACTTTGAAACACACGATTAAACAAAGGATGCAGAAATTTCACAAGGATCTCACCTGCATGATGAAAAAGGTCAGTGGGCAAGCCATCAGGGCCTGATGCTTTCCCTTTCTTCATGTTATTAATAGCACTGCGAATTTCATCCTGCGTGATTTCCTCGTCAAATTTTGCATTATGACAACCATCACAATCATCAGATATATGGTCATTCAAAACACCCTCGGCCTGTCTGCTGAAACCTGAATCATCAACATTCTGATCCACATTTAGCAAATTACGAAAATAATCATACCATACGCGTGGTGAAATGACATCAGAACACAACTTTTTAACGCCAGTCAGAGACTTTATTTTTTGCCAAAATGTTCTTGAGTTTGCATCATTACATGCATCGTTGAGCTCATTCAAAACCCGTGCAGGTCTTGCGTTATTGACAGCCCGTGTAGAGAGACAATTGTGGATCTCATTAATCTTGTTTTTTCACTTCAAACGTAGTCGACTTATGTTTTACCTTGGGGTAGCCGTGATCGGTAGTTAACTGAATTGAGGGAGTGTTGGTACACGAATGATGCATGAATTCAGTTCAGAAACACTAGCCAATGAGAAGACGGATTACAACGACTGAAGGCTATTCAGCCAATCACAGGCTAGAGTTCGTTCATGTGTCGTGTGTACTACAGCACGAGAGCGACACGTGCAGTGCCCCTTTCATGAGTCGGTTTTCGGTGTTTGAGACTGGAATGTGTGTTCGTGTTAAACAGGTGAATAATAGTGAAATTGCTCTGGTTGGGAACCGAAAACAGCTTCGTGTTAAGCGAAATTTCGTGTTAAGCATTTCGTGTTATCAGTGAAATTTTAATACATAATAAGAAGGCCGTCAGCCGGGAATGCAAAAGCGGTTCGTGTTAACCGGAAATTCGTGTTAAGCGAGTTCGTGTTAACTGGACTCCACTGTATTATGTATGTATTGTTGTATTGGTGTGTTCGGGCATTGTGCTTTGTTTGTTATGTGCATATGTCATTGTATTTTTATTTTTGAGTACAGATTGTAAAGCGCTTAGAGCTTTTGAGTAAGATTAAGCGCTATATAAATACTCATTATTATTATTATTATTATTATTATTCCCACCATTTTTGGTGCAAAATAGTTCATGACAGAGTGAAAGGCCTCTAGCGCTGCCGTCTGTGGACCAGTTGCCAGCATCTCAATGTCTTTCACCAGCCGTTTGGACTCTATGATCTCCAGCAATTTTACGGAGACTTTGGTTCCTTTGAAAAAGCAACGGAAACACAATGAATAGCAGCTTACTACAAATTTACCGTTTAAAACATGTGGCTAATACAATGTCTATAAATAAATTCCCCTTTTTATTTTGCCTGCTGACCCCCAAAAATTATACATGTACTTTAATGTTGATTCATTTCTCCTCTTCACAGTAACAATCTACCCACTCCCTGGTATCATAGTGGTTGTAATCATTTGACTAAGTAACAGAAAATACCTTCTCTCAGCCACTTCTTCTTGCGCTGATGACCATCAAGTGGTGGCTGTTCGCAGGCTGGAAAATACTTCCCACTGTGGGTGTGGACGTTGTGCACATGGTTAGCAAGGGAAGTCCACTTCTCACGCATGAGCTGCACGTTGGAATCCGGAGTGGAAGAAGCCACCCAATGCATGAGGTTGGTGATGGAGTGGATCCACTTACTCAGCTCACCACACTCCTTTTCCTTTGCAAGCTTTGATAGTTTCTTCTTCAAACCTGGAGAAAAAAAACAAAGAGATTTTTTGTATGTAATATCTGGGCTCTCTTTCACATATAAATACCAGTATTTATACTGTGTTTATCTTATATAAAAGTATAACTAAGCGCATGGATTGCTCTTCTCACCTACCAAAGGACTAGGGGGCTCGCAGGATTCGAACAGAGGACCTTTCAAACTCCAGTCCGGTGTTCTACCAACTGAACTACTATATTACATATATTGAAAGCCTAAACTGAAAATGTTCTTTCGGACCTTTGTTTTTTGTTGTTTTTTTTTAATCAGTCATATCATTTAAGTGCGGCACACAAAAAAATGTGTTTAGGGTTCCATTGCCCAAACAAATAGGGTTGGTTAGTCATCAGTTTTTGTGTGTGTGTGTTTTGATGGGGTGGTGATTTTTTTTATGCGACTTTCGTCTTGGATGAATCAAAACGTCTACTCACAGAAGCTGTCATTGTATCAAAAACAATAATTTGCCTACTAGGTGCGTGTTTATGTGTTTTTATGTCAGCTTTCTATATTTTTCTTTATCTGTATTTTTGTTAAATAAAACAAAAGGGGGGGGGGGGGGGTGGCGCAGGATACAAAGGAGGGGCGGGTTGAAGAAATTGGGCATGGAAACCCTAAATAACCTGGTTTTGGCATTAGTCAAAATTCAGGTTGTTGATGTATTATAATGAAAAAAATATGTGTACCTTTTGCCACATGCCACACATCAATGGAATGCTTGCAGGGTGTCATTTCATCCCGAACATACTTCATGATTTGGGGGTGTCTATCTGTCACCAATTCCTTTACTCGGATTTCCGATTCCTGAAGTTGAGCCAAGGCTCTTTTCAAGCCTTCCAGTTCCATCCAGCTGCTGTTTTTCACTTCATTGCTCTGTAAAACAAATTGCATGTGCAGTCATTAGATAAAACTCCTCAACATGGAATGGTTACATAACTTGATAACAGTTGGTTTGTGCAAAATTTGTTGCAATGGTTATTTTTGGTTATTAGGCTCAAACAAAAAAGGTGTGTTTAAGAGTACCTTCCTCACCTGACCCAACTTTTGTTTGGGATATTTGAACACCAAAAATTAAATGTTAAGAAAAATATTGGTACCTGACCAAAAATCACACATCCAGTAGGCAAATTAAAGTTTCACACAATGACAGCATTGAGTTTGACACAATGACAGCATCAATAAGTAGATGTTTTTATTCATCAAAGATGAAAGTAAGGTAGAAACACCATCTTAACAACAAAAGAAACTATTGACCCACCCTTATATTAAGGGTTATGAAACCCTAAACCCTTTCTTTGGCCTTGGTGAAATAAAACAGATTACCTGCACTAATTGGATATTGCAGATCTGCATTATGTCCAAATCCATTAAAGTATATGTGCCATATTTGGCACTGTGGCCCGAAGAGTCAGCTCGACCATCCCCACCCAGCGTAACAGGTTTACCTGCTTGCTGGGCATGGGCTATATACTTGTTTTGCCGGGCTTGCCATGTAGCCTTCACAGCTGGCTGGAGGAATGCAGCCTGGTGATTGTTGATATTTTTTTCTGAAATGGCACATACTCCCATGTGCCTCAAAAATTTCAAAGCTTTGCGCACCAAGCAGCCTGGAAATATCAAATATGTAAAAACAGCTTGGTGGGTGCAATAGAAAAACAGTCGATGCAACTAATCTGACTCGAAGCTCACAAAAAGGTGTAGGTTTAGCAGAAAATAAAACAGTTAAAACACTGGCAGTAACAACAACACTACAATTACAATTCTTTTCATTGTTATTCACTGATTGTCTAGGTAAAATTGTACACTTACCAGAAAAGAGAATAGAAGCGGACATCAATAGGTTGCCTGCAGGGATGTCATTCACAAAGGGCTGGCTGTACCACTCCATATTATGACCACAGTGGCCACAATCTTGTGTCACTTTCACCATGGACCCCACTATGTGTGCAATGCCATGAGTGGCTGTCTTATTGCATTTATGGCAGAATCTGAAGAGTTGCAGCAGTTCACGCTCAAAGACGACAAACTTCTTCATGGCTGCCTCTCTACATGTTGAAGTTGATGTTGTATGACGATGAGAAGGGGCTGCCTTTGTTGGACTAAAAACAGAAAGCAGGGAGAAATGGTCAGTAAATACGTGAGAGTCTAATTTTAGACAATGTTAATTATTACTTTTCTGGCTACTTGTAAGGAATTTCGACTGTACCATTTTTCAGAACACTGCAACAGCTGGAAAAACCCTGGATACATAGTATATACATAATATAAAGGCTTTAAATATAATCCTAGGGTTATATCCTACATTTGGATTGTGACTGTAGAACTACTGCCAGGTGACGATGGGCAGTAGGATCATGAGTCATCCTGCTCATGCATTTCTGTCTCGGACTCACTTGATGTCTTGTTGGAACGTACATGAAAGTCATTGACAACTGTTTGTGGCTGGTATGTCTCGTCAAAGTCCATGTTGCATTGTACATGTTGCACAGTAGTCACTTTATCCGCAATGTTGCATTGAAGTCCTGTTGTAATTAAGGTGAATTAGAACTAATACTCAAAGTAATTACACACACATTGTTTAAATGTTTAAACCAAGAAAAAAACAACAACAACGTAACTCCAAAGGACAAAGTAAGTGTGGTAGAGTGATCTTTGATCATGCAGTTAAATAGAGGAATGGAAGTGTTTAGTCTATATTTTCCACTGATTATGATTTGTAAGGTAAATAAATGTTAATTAATGGATAAAGCCAAATAGGTTAATTCCTAGTTAGTATTGTCTTCTTAGATCTTTTCTCTTTTAACTTGATCTACTTCATTCCGTTGTCTTGTTTTATAAGGTGGTTCTGGATAGACTGCACTGCATACCAGACAGGTTTCACTAGAGTTTAGAACAGTTTAGTCAGTGGAAGCATAGAGGTATATTGTGCCTAGCTCTAGCCTAAATGTATAAATATTGCTGCCTGACTCTGTGTTTGGACAGCATTTAGCTATAAGTGCTCCAAGAATCCAGTGCATCTTGGGCGGTATGTTTTGTCATGAGTTTTCAGTCATGTGCATGAGCTTTGACTGAACTGTATTCACCTATAGCTGCTGTGACATTTTTGGACAGTCAGACACAGCAGTTTTGTTACTTGACTGCATCTGGTCAATGACATTCAGTCTACCTTGATGTTATCCACCTTTGACACTTTGCTAAGGGTGGCATCATTGACTTAAAGGCATTGATTAAGAGCCTTGATTTGATGCTGTGAATAAAAAGATGTTCTTCAATTAAGCCTCTTCTCAACCCTCACGGAAGCGAACCCCAGGGTGTGAGTGCGTGAGAAAGAGCCCACATACCCCCCTCTACAACAATGGCGCCCAACGATCTTCTGTGCTGAGGGAGAGATGAGGAACTGTACTGTCGAACCAGCCAAGTGACTGCAATGTCAGCTTCTGTGCTTAAGGAAGAAAAGAGGCGCCGAACCGTGCCTAAGTTGCTGACGTCGGACGACGGCGGCGGCGTGGATCAACTGACTGACCGCAACAGTGTGGCGACCGACGTCCGTTACTGCTCCAACCTGCAGAATTACCAGTGAGGAGGAGTGTGACTGGCCCGATCTGCCTGGCATGGGAGGATGGCAACATCAACCAGCTGACTGAGGTGGTATGGTGGCGGATGTTCGTGCTCTCCCTGGTCAAGTGATTCACCACATACGGTGCTCTTGGAGTTGTGTAGTGTTCATATAGTGACACTTATTGTGCTGCTCAGCTCTATGGAATAGGTCTCCGACAGATTTTACTTGGAGACAACAAATTGACACTTGTGCTGCTAAACTCTACAGAGAAAGACTCAGACATTACTCCCAGATGACATCACGCAGCTGCACTGATGGATGTCCGGATGACCTCTCTTGGGTTACAGGGTTAGTTGGCATTAACTTATTTTAAGTATTGTTTACATTCAGTTTTGTTCTCACATTGTACTTGCTAATATTCTTTTGCTGAGATAGTGTGAATAACTGCAGCAACATAAACTGTAAGAGAACATTGCAAACGTTATATGTCTTTGAAAGAAATGTAAATGTTTTTCTTTTTGTTTTTTTTTAGTGTGTGACACAAATAGTTTTCTGACAATTGGTGCTTTTGATATCTGGGGTTACAATTCCCACATCTAGGCATTGGTTGCCACTCTTATTCTAGACTTCGCTAAGAGTTAGCTGATAGTTTTCATAACAGTACTTACTTACTGATTTAATTTGAATTAGTCCCAAAGGTTTGTTGACTGGTTATGTCTTATATGCTATTACACATGTGATGGTTAGTGTGATAAGTCGTTAGTCAGTGTGTTAGTGTGTTCAACAGTCAGGGCGAACCAAAAGGAAAATTTGTTTTTTCCTTTTGCGTTGTTTGACTGACCACTTATGAAGTAGTCTTGTATTCATTTAGTTGTGCATGCGTTGGTTAGCCTGATTATGCAAAGCAGTGTCATGTGCGTTCGTCGGTCTGTTTTTACTTGAAAAGAAAAGACAGGGCGAGAAAGAATAGAAGCAGTTGAGTCACATTAGCACGAGACTGGATACTTAGTTCATTTTTTTTACAATGTTTCACAGCTTTTGGACTTAGAAAAAAAAGGAAAAGCCCAGTCTCATGTCATAGCTCGATATAAATTGGCGCTCATTTCGTGCACGATATTTCCTCTACTTCCAAAATCAGCTGTTGGGTCATACTTCAGTTCAGCAACTGTTTCGAAGAAAATGAGACTGACGAGCACACTGTACCTGATAATGTGATAAGTACAGTGAGTGTGTGGTATGCGTTTCCTAGCACAAGCAAACGTCTACGTTTTTTGTGTGTGTGAGATCGTGTGATCCTTTTTTTTTTCTGAACATGTTCTTTTGATCTAGCATATATTTTGGGATCATCAGTTAAGTTCTTGTGACTGATTTCAGCATTTTATTTGAAGAAAAGTTGAACTTTGGCTTGGTGTTTTGCCCCATGCGCTTAAGCTCTTCAGTCATAAGCATTAAGCACCAGGCGGTATGGTTACTTGTAAATATAGCTTCAGACTGGAAACACATTTTGTGGTTTAACAGTTATGTGCAGGTGGTTTAGATTTTGGATAAGCACCACCGAAATAGCCTGTTGAGTATAGACACAATAAGGTGCATGATACAGAGCCAGCTTTGGAGGTTTATTATTTTTTTTTGTGTGCTATTTACTCAAAGCTTATCTTAGAATTTGGAGGTGGTTCATAGTTCTGTTTTGCAGTTCTAAACTCTAGTGATACCTCAGTGGGTTTACACCGTAGATAGTTCCCCTTCGATACAATGTCCGACTCAGAGGAGACATCGGAACTGGAGGAAGTGAGAGAAGCCCTACGCCAACTGACTGCCGCAGTCAAGGAGCTGCAATTGGACAGGAACAAGGTTGGAACAGCGGGCAGGGACGCATCAAGTGATCTGCAGACTTCAGGACCAGATAACAGGACTCAACACCAGAATCAACCACGCGGAGGATCAAGCGCTGGAGGTTTATATCGCCGACGAACTGCAGACTCTGACCCAAGAGGACCTCGCTGTTTCCGTTGTGGGCAGTACGGTCATCTGCGGATCGGCTGCAGAGTACGACTTGACCATCTGAAACAGGATTTTCCTTAGGGGCCCGCGAGCAGGGGCAGACGCGCGGCCGCCAGTACCAGCCCCAACTACATGCACACCAAAATGTGGACCATGAGACATTGGATGATCTTGTGGGTCAGCCTAACGAAGCAGGAATCCAAGTTGAAGGTGTTGCAACATCTGCACTGTTAGACACAGGATCAGCCGTATCGACTGTGACACAGGATTTCTACGCGAAACACTTAACCCACCTGGAACTTCAAAAGGTTGAACACCTACTACGGATTGAGTGCGCTAATGGAGAGACGCTACCATACTCTGGCTACATTAAAGCGGATGTGATTGCCACAGGACTCAGCAGCACCGTACACCCCTGTCTTTTGCTCGTCGTGCCAGGGACTGACTACAGTGCTGCGACTCCGATTCTGTTGGGTACTAACTTCCTAACCAGAGTGAAGGACAGCTGTACTCAGCGCACTGATGATTGCTGTACACAAACCCCGGACAGACAGACATCCTGGCAACTGGCACTGAAAAGCATCACGCTTCAGGAGAAACAACTATCGAGGAACTGCAACAGGATAGCAGTGGTGCGATCGGCAGAGAAGAGACGTGTGATACTTCACCCTAACCAACAAGTCACCTTGAGGGGAATGGTAGACAAGTCGCAGCCATACCATCGCACGTGTGCCCTTCTCCAGCCCCATCCTGATGTAGACCCGGACGTCGACCTTAATCCGACCCTCATTAGCTACGCTTACAATGAGACAAGTCCAGTTGAGGTCACCCTATCAAACACGTCCACCCGTACAGTCTCATTTGAACCCAGGGCTCTGCTATGTGAGGTTCAGCCAGTGGACATCACAGAGCTGGAGGATCTACCTGAAGAGGTGCAGGAAAATTTGCTTTCACTCATTGAGATAGACACTGACAACTTAACACCGGATCAGTTGAAGGAGGCACAGGATCTGATTACCGCGTATGAGGACATCTTTTCCAAAAGTGAGGAGGATGTAGGCCTAGCTTCAAGGGTGCGCCACCGGATCGAACTCAGCGACGACCGCCCCTTCAAGCAGAAACATCGCATGATACCACCATCGATGCTAGATGAAGTCCGCTCACACATACAGCAACTCCTGGCAGGTGGAATTATCCGCAAGTCCTACAGCCCATGGTCTTCAAATATCGTCTTAGCACGAAGGAAAGATGGACGCCTTCGTCTGTGCACGGACTTCCGACAGCTGAATAGCAGGACTATACGCGACTCCTACGCTTTGCCAAGGATAGAAGAAATCCTGGACTGCTTATCTGGATCACAGTACTACAGTGTCCTGGACATGAAAAGCAGCTACTACCAGGTTGAAATCGCCGAGGAACACAAAGAGCGTACTGCATTCACCGTCGGTACACTCGGATTCTACGAGTACAACCGCCTCCCATTCGGACTGACGAATTCACCCGCTACCTATCAGCGACTCATGGAAGACATTTTAGGAGAGTACCACATGCGGATATGTCTCATCTACCTGGATGACGTCATCATATTCGCTCGGACATACCAGGAACACATAGAACGCCTGCGGCTGGTCTTTCAACGGCTGCGTGAGGCTGGTCTCAAGCTAGCACCCAAGAAATGTCATCTCTTTAAGGCCAAGGTGGTCTATGTTGGCCACGCTGTGTCATGTGATGGTATCGAACCAGACCCCGCAAAGACCGAAACCATCAGAGATTGGCCTACACCGACAACACCAGAGGAAGTAAGGAGGTTTCTGGGGTTCGCAGGTTATTACCGCAAGTTTGTTAAAGATTTCGCGAAGATCACTGCGCCCCTGACAGTCCTCATGCCTGTACCAACCAAGAAACAGCGAGGGAAGCGAAAGCCGCATGTCCAGAAGCCATGGATGTGGGGAGATGAAGAGGAAGAGGCCTTTCAGCGACTAAAGAACATACTGTCCTCGCCTCCGGTTCTAGGGTATGCTGATTACACTAAGCCCTTCGAGCTCCATACCGACGCATCCAGGACAGGGCTCGGCTGTGTTCTCTACCAGGAACAGGACGGCGTCAAGCGCGTTGTAGCCTATGCCAGCAGAGCACCAGGAAAAGCTGAACGGAATTATCCAGCCCACAAACTAGAATTCCTCGCTTTGAAATGGGCAGTCACAGAGAAGTTTAAAGACTACCTCTACGGCGCCCGCTTTACCGTTCACACGGACAACAATCCGCTGACATACGTGCTCACCACTGCAAAGCTTGACGCGACAGGCCACAGATGGCTGGCGGCCCTGGCAGCGTACAATTTCAACATCAAGTATAAACCTGGTGTACATAATGTTGACGCAGACACGTTGTCGAGGATTACTCACAACACCGAAGGACAAGAGGAAGAAGAGTTGTCCACAGAGGCCATTTACACCATATGTTCGGCTGTCAGCTGTCCGGTGATAGAGACGCATTGCTTATCGGCGACAGTAGCGGACGTACTTGATAAACCTGACGGTCAAGACATGGCTGAGTTCACATGTAAGGATTGGCGTCGAGCACAGAATGACGACCCAGTGATAGGTCTGTGGCTGAGGCTCATCAGGAATAAGCGCATTCCTCAACGACAAGACTTGCCTAGCACACCTGAGCACTCAGCGATGTACCGACACTGGCAACATTTTCGGCTGCAGCGTGGAGCACTGTACAAGGAGACGACAATCGACGGAGTGGTGCAGTCACAGTTAGTCTTGCCTGCCGCATTCATCAAACGCGCTCTGCAAGGGATTCATGATGACATTGGCCATCCAGGCCGGGACCGCACGACTGCACTGGCAAAGGAGCGATTCTGGTGGCCTCGGATGGCAAGTCAGATTGAAGACTGGTGCAAGAACTGCCCCCGATGTTTACGCAGGAAAGCTGTTGGACAGAAGGCCCCGTTAGTCAACATCAGCAGCAGTCAGCCCATGGAGCTAGTTTGCATTGACTTTTTGAGCCTGGAGACGTCTTCCAGTGGCTTTCAGCATATCCTTGTGATTACCGACCACTTCACGAGATATGCCCAGGCCATACCGACTCGAAATCAGACCGCCAAGACAACAGCAGACGCGCTTTTCAACAACTTCATAGTGCATTATGGATTTCCCAGAAGGCTCCACTCAGACCAAGGCGCGAACTTTGAGAGTCGTGTCATCAAAGATCTTTGTCAGCTGGCCGGTATTGACAAGAGCAGGACCTCGCCATATCACGCAATGGGGAACGGGATGACCGAGCGTTTCAACAGGACCTTGCTAGGGATGCTAGGCACTCTGGAGCCAGAGCGGAAAGTGCAGTGGCATAAATCAGTAGCACCTCTAGTCCACGCCTACAACAGTACAAGACACGAGTCCACCGGTCACTCTCCGTATTTCCTCATGTTTGGGCGAGAGGCAAGGTTACCCATCGATCTAGTATTCGGACTGGAAAGAGGAAAGAACGCCAAAGACTACAGCAGCTATGTCACTGATCTACAGACGCGCCTTCAGGAAGCCTACAAAGTTGCGGCCAGTACAGCGGATGGGGTTCAACGACGTCAGAAGGAGCACTATGACATCAAAGCGCGAGGAGCAACCTTACAGAAAGGAGACAGAGTGCTCGTCCGCATACTTGCCTTCGAGGGCAAGCACAAGCTCTCAGACAAGTGGGAAGAGGATATCTACATTGTCAGTTCCCAACCAAATGAAGATGTTCCCGTGTACAGGATACACAAAGAGGGAGATGCAAGTCGTAAGAGAACCCTTCACCGGAATCATCTCTTGCCCCTTGCCGCGGCATCAAGTGACAGAAATGATGAGACAGTGACAGGCAGGCCACGGCCAGTTCCGGCACCACGGGCCAGGAGCAAGGCAGCCAAGCAGGAACAGGAACAGACTACACGTGATCTGACAGCATACTCAGAGGAAGGTGACGAGTCAGACTCGGTCATCGTAGAAGTGCAGCTTGAACTCCAGAGTTCTAACCCAGCAGTTAAACTCGCTGCCGGAGAGGAGGAGGATGATAAGCAAGCTGAGGAGATGTCATCACAACCTTCTGAGGACGCTCAAGGAGCTGTTGTCGATGACGGGGCAGCCAGCTTGAGTGGTGACGACCACCAGTCCACCGTGAGTGTTGAAGGTGGAGAGCTGAGCGCGTCCACAGATGAGACAAGTGGTCGGACACAGGAGGAAGGGACTACTAGAGACAATGAAGAGGACACAGGTCCAAATCAGGAGCAAGAACAGGCAGTTCTTCGCGTTTCTAGTAGACATCGAAGGCCTCCTACCTGGCAGACTACAGGTGAGTATGCTATGGCACAACAACCTGTTGGACCAGAATGGAAAAGGAAAATAGTTTTTCTATCAGACCTGATTAAGAGTGGAGAGGTACAGATGGATCCTGAAAGATTGTCTGAAACTGTATCATCCATCTTAACTCAGTAGGTCTAGCATAGCGTTAACATGGGAATAGTACTTAAAACCATGCCTGGACTTTACTTTGTTTTCACTCGGATACCAGATAAAAGTTCGTGTGTATAATTAATATTTCTTTGGTAGTTCATTTACACTTCACCATAACCTCTTACATCTAGTGTACCGAGCTTAGCGTACCATGGCGCCGAATGTCATGCCAAAGTCGGACGTATACTTAGTGGATACTTTGAATTTTGTGTTGCAATAGTCATATTTCCTGTATCATTTTCTTTTCTATTTTGTTCCTATTATATTGTCCATGGTTTTGTAACATTAACTATTTAATTAGTTAGTAATTAAACGGAAATGCCGAGGACGTCATTTCACTTGGCAGGGGTGAATGTGGTAGAGTGATCTTTGATCATGCAGTTAAATAGAGGAATGGAAGTGTTTAGTCTCTATTTTCCACTGATTATGATTTGTAAGGTAAATAAATGTTAATTAATGGATAAAGCCAAATAGGTTAATTCCTAGTTAGTATTGTCTTCTTAGATCTTTTCTCTTTTAACTTGATCTACTTCATTCCGTTGTCTTGTTTTATAAGGTGGTTCTGGATAGACTGCACTGCATACCAGACAGGTTTCACTAGAGTTTAGAACAGTTTAGTCAGTGGAAGCATAGAGGTATATTGTGCCTAGCTCTAGCCTAAATGTATAAATATTGCTGCCTGACTCTGTGTTTGGACAGCATTTAGCTATAAGTGCTCCAAGAATCCAGTGCATCTTGGGCGGTATGTTTTGTCATGAGTTTTCAGTCATGTGCATGAGCTTTGACTGAACTGTATTCACCTATAGCTGCTGTGACATTTTTGGACAGTCAGACACAGCAGTTTTGTTACTTGACTGCATCTGGTCAATGACATTCAGTCTACCTTGATGTTATCCACCTTTGACACTTTGCTAAGGGTGGCATCATTGACTTAAAGGCATTGATTAAGAGCCTTGATTTGATGCTGTGAATAAAAAGATGTTCTTCAATTAAGCCTCTTCTCAACCCTCACGGAAGCGAACCCCAGGGTGTGAGTGCGTGAGAAAGAGCCCACATACCCTCCTCTACAACATAAGGATGAATTATATAATTTACACCTAACAACTGAGATTCACCTTTTGATTCCACACTGGAATGGAAGTTGGCTTGTGTTCCCTTACTCCTATATGTCTTCCTGGAAAGTCCTTTAGTCTGGAACAAAAGTAAAGGAAACCATTCTATGCTGTAAAACAATGTTAGTCCAAGACTAAAGTTGGTCACAAAATGGATGTGCACAGCTCTTACATCAGGGTTAGGACATTTCAAATGTCTATTTGTACCACAATCTGAATCTTATAAAAATTAACACATAGCCCAAACCCAACCTTTAGGCCTACACAAAAATGTTACTGTAAACAGACAATTGTTTTTTTTTTTTATTAGGCCTTGTTATTAATATTAATCCAACTTCTCATTCTAGTTCACACTTGCAAAGTATATTACAACCCTCCAAAGAATTAGCTCTGTTACTTATTTTGCAATTCTTACAATATTCTAGAAATTCAACAAGTATACAAACAGTATTACTCGAACTGTTTGCCAAATCTCTGTACCTGGTGGGAATGTTGCACTGTTTGACAACCGATGTCCACTCTGTGTTTTTCCTCAACCAACATCCAATCTTCTACAGGCTCTGGTTCAGCCTCTTGTTCAGGTTGAGGAAGAGCCAAATGAAACGCATGCAGTATATGAGATAGAACCTACAACAGAATGTTGTATAACTTAACTACATGCGTGTTCATTAAATCTTTAGACGAAACATTATTCATATATTACATTTAATACTACATGTAAAGTACACGTTTATACAGCTGACCACAGTGCAGTGCAGCAGCAGTAATTCATTCGACTAAAGAAAATAAAATGAAACCCATTTTTAAAGTAGTAGGCCTAATCAGGCTACTGTACTATTCAGTCAGTGCAGTGGTGGTGGTTATACTGTATTCTAAAAATCAACATGTATCACTTTTGTATGCTTTAAGTGTACCTACCCTTTGGTGCTCTCTTTTTTTAAATGCTCCTCTCACTTTGCTCACGCCTGGCAAAATGCTTGTCGAACAAATTGGTGCGACATTGCTGGTGGTGGTTGTCACTGTGACTGTGCTACTAGTTCGATTAGCTGTAGCAGACTGTGTTGTTGTTGTGGGAGGGAGACTGGGCCGACTGGTTCCACTTCCACTACATCCAGGCTTTTGAATCGTTGGTATCGAACCTGTTATAAGGATCCTGTTTGCCTTGAATCCCAAATTTTCCATGCGTGTTCGACTGGCTGGGTAACAGCTGCTTTCGAAATGAAGATGACAGATTGCAGAGTTTTTGTTTGGAGTACAGTAGCCTGGACCAAAATCCTGCCTGCATGTTTGAACAAAATGTATCCATTTGCGACGAGAAATATCATTTTTAGGAAACGTATGCAATGTGAAACCATCACCTTGCTGATTGCCACAATTGAAGACGGCACAACGTTTACCATGCGAGCTTATTTTCCTTTGTTTCGGCTGAGAACATACGTCTTGACTTGCGACGGCCATTATGGGTTCCCAGTTCGTGACGTCAGAGGTCGCGGGGTTGAATGAGTGCGCGTTTGGCAGGTGCGAGAGGCTGCCCGAATCGAATTTTTTAAAATTAAAAAAACACCGCGCATTTGTTGCCGGAAAGAAGCTGTTCACATGATTTCATTGATAATACCGATGCTTTACACAAGTTTTCACTTTTCATTTCTGATGTCCTTTAAGTATCCAGATCTTGGTAGTCGAGTATATTTTAAAAACTATGGGAATCAGCAAAAGCTGTCATTTGTAGTGTATGCTGACTTTGAATCACTGGTTGTTCCGTATGACGGGCCTGTTCCAGAATCATTACCAAAGACAGTAAAACTGAGTGACCAAGTAGTGTGTTCTTTTGGATACATTCTTGTTAGGTCAGACGGTCAGCATACCGAGCCTGTTATCTAAAGAGGGGAAAATGCAGCATGTCTGTTTTTAACAGAAATGAGACAACTGTATAGTCAGGTAGTACAATATCTGGAAAACAATCAGATGCCTTTGGTGATGACAGAAAAAGATAAACTAAATTTTGATACAGTGGAAACATGTTGGATTTGTGAACAAGCCCTTGGGGGGTGACAAAGTTCATGACCATGACCACATAACTGGACGTTACAGAGATGCTGCACATAACAAGTGTAACTTACTATTAAAAATAGATCCTAAGACATACAAGTTGCCAATCTTTTTTCACAATCTCAAGGGGTATGATTCACACATTATCATGTGTGCTGTGGATGAGTCTTACAAAAATATTAGTTGCATTGCACAGACAACTGAGAAATATCTGACTTTTAGATTGGACAACAAATTAGTGTTTTATGACTCCATGCAACATTTGTGACGCAGCATGCAAAACCAGGCTAAAGTCCCAAATTTTCATTTTTCACTTTTTTATATTTTCTGAAAATTTAAAACTTGTAGATTAACACACAAAAAACAGAATTCATTTATCTGTTTTTGTTTTATTTCTACAATTTTTTAACTTGTACTAAGTTGTAGCTGTCGAAAAGAGTCAAAAGGGAGAAATATGCTTTCAAAAGTTTCCGAAATTGTTTCTGCAATATTGTCACAACCAGAATTGTCCTGATTATCTATTTGGTACCAAAAGACTAAGAAATTAGTATGCCATGCACCAGTAGTATTCTAAACTACACAAAAATTCATTTTTCTCACATCACTGAAGTCAAAGTGAAGATGTCAAAACTAAATTGTACGAAATTGCATGACTGTTTTTTCTGTTTGGGGCACTGGGTTTCCTTTACGTCATGAATTCCTGATTGTATCTGAGACAGAGTTATCAAATCCAATTCATCTCTTGAGAGACTCTGATGATTGGCTCTCAAATCTATCAACTCCACAGGAGTGAAGAGAAGGTTGCATGGTTGTCCTGTGTTGTACTTGCAACTGCAAGTGAAGCTGAGCTGTCATTTTTTGTCCATCTTGCCAGCATTTTCTGCAAAGTCACATGGTTTCACCTCAGCCTTGCGATCAATATCTGTGTTGATTACAGGCATGTTTTCCTCATCTTCCGTGCCACTGTCATTTCCAAGGTCTAGAACGCAGAATGATATCAGAAGGTTAGTATTTTCATCTAATGAGAATGCTGATTCTGAATCTGATTCAGTGGGACTCGGTGCATTTTGCATGACATGTAATAAATGGTACAAGTTCACCCTTTCCTCCCATAAATGCATGATACATAAAAGTATGACACATAATCATAAATGTGCACATCATGCAATTCTGGACCAAGAAATGCATGACACGTACATTCATGGGTAGGAGTCATACGTTTATGTGTCATGAAAAGGGCGAACTTGAACCATTCAGCGTCACTAAGCCGTTCAGACTTTCAGTCAACAGAATCTGTGATGTAGCATTGATGAAGAAACAAACACACACATGTATAACCAACTCTTGTTCACATACAAAAATATCAACAACAGTGCAGAAATCAAATTAGATTAAGATATCAAGATAAAAAAAAGTATACAAGTTAAAACTAAGCAAAATACACAGCACTGAATAGTGACATTCCACATTGTAAATTTTGTGCAATCAGTTCTGCTCTCTAAACAATGGAAATAACACAAAAACAACATAGAATTTTCATTTGGTTATGTATTAAATACTTACAATGACTTGACGTACAAAAGCAGAGAGAGATACAGTTTTAATTCCATCAGTAAAATGGGCGATTGAGTGTTGGTGTGCCGAGTACAGAAATCGACTTACCTTCCTCCAACTCTACTGTCTCCAAGCGCTCTCTCTTGTCAGTTTCGCCTTTTTCTTCTTCATCGGTTTCTTCTTCATAAGTGTGAGAGTCTGCAAAATACTCCACGAGGACTTCAGCGAATTCTGGAGAACACAAGTACGTCTCTTTGCTTAGTCTTTTGGTAATTGCAGCAGATGAAGCACTCGACGCCACCATCTTGTTTTTCACTTCCGGTGATAATGTCCGAGGCACTGTGTCCTTTCTTTCAATTATTGTGGCTTATTAACGATGCAAAGAGATAAATAGTCACTTGCAACAAGCTCAAAAATGATAACACTTCTGATAGAAACTTCACTAGGCTTACGCAAAACCGTTGCTTGAGCACAATCAACAAAGCGTCGTCACCACAGGCTAAAGAGGGAAAAGTCGGTCAGGAAGGTAGGGTTGCCCACTGTAAACCAAGAAATCCCCCATATTCATGAGCCAGCAAATCACTAAAAGGGCAAATTTCATTGGCTAGCAAGCCAAATCACACCCTTAGACGTGTGTAACTGCACTGAGCTAGGGGTTTTCCTGCAGTCAAGCGGTTTGCTCCATAGCCGAGTCGTGGCAAAATAGTGCAGTTTTTTAAGTGCGGGTTTGGTAGATATGCATCAGAAATTGTTGAATAAACTATATTTTTCGGGCATAATTTTTGAAAACTATTGACAAACAGTGAAGTAAAGAGATTAAACTTTAAAAATATAAAAATATCGGGATTTTCTTGATTTCGTCATCACTCATCTATTTTTGTGCACAGCTAAGAAAAGTGGCCTGCGTCTTTAGCCGGCTTTTCGCGTGCTGCGTCACATTTGTCTTTAGGTCTTGCTAGTCTGGCAGATGGACTGACCGAGTATCCAATAACAAGTAAATATTTTGAGCCAGACTTAATTAAGAAAGGTGTGTATCCGTACGAGTACATCAGTGACTGGGTTGTGTTTGAGGAAAGGAGACTGCCTCCAAAAGAGAAATTTTATTCTATACTAAATGCTAAAGGTATTTCTGACTCTGATTACCAGCACGCACTTGATGCGTGGGATAAATTAGGATGTCAGACAACTGGTCACTACCATGATCAGTACTTGAAAGCTGACGTTTGTTAGCTAGCAGATGTATTTGAAAGTTATCATGAAAAGGGTTTGTTGCACTACAGTCTTGACCCAGCCTGCTACCTAACTAGTCCTGGCATGACATGGGATGCATTTTTGAAATCCAGTAAGATATTTATAGACCTGTTTTCTGATCGTACGATGGGTGAAATGGTGGAACGCGGATTGAGAGGAGGCATAAGTATTGCTGCAAACAATTATGCAAAAGCAAATAATAAATATCTGGACGCCCCGGACCTTGACCTTGAGGGGTCAAGGTCATTCATTATGTACCTTGATGCTAATAACCTTTATGGATTCGCGATGTGTGAGTTATTGCCCTTGAAAAACTGTCTGCATGATTTGTCACAGTGTGACATAACAGAGTTATCAAACAATATTATAAATCATGACCGGAATGATGCAAAGGGTTGGATCTTTGAAGTCGACCTGGAGTACCCGCACCATCTACACTATTACCACAATGATTATCCATTGGCTGTTGAGAAAATGAGTATGACAGGGAAAAAAGAAGACACTAAACTTGTGCCAAATTTGAATGACAAATTCAATTACGTTTGTCATTATCGCTTGCTGCAGTGTTACATTAGACATGGGTTAGTACTAAAGAAAATTCACAGAGGCATTCAATTTGATCAGAGTGCTTTTATGAAAGATTACATAATGAAGAACACAACATTGCGTGCCAGAGATGGCAACACTGCATTTGATAAAGACTTCTTTAAGCTTATGAACAATGCCTGTTTTGGCAAGACTATGGAAAATCCTCATCACCGCAAAGATGTGAGATTAGTAACAACTGAATCGAGTGCAATTAAACTTACAGGTAAGCCACAGTACACAGGATACAAAGAGTTTCATTCATCATTGTATGCAGTGTCACTCAAAAAAAAATTGTTAAACTGGACAAGCCAGTATTCATTGGTATGGCAATTCTTGAGTTATCAAAACTGTTGATGCTTGAATTTTATTATGATTACTTCAAACCAAAGTATCCTGAGCGTCGTCTGCTGTACACTGACACTGACTCTATGATCATTGATGTGCCTACTGAAGACTTTTATGAAGACATGAAAACAGAGTTCAACATGTATGACACGTCTGATTATCCAAAGGATCACCCACTGTACAGCACACAAAACAAGAAAGTGCCTGGAAAGTTTAAAGATGAACTGAATGGTGTTCCTATAGTTGAGTATGTTGGACTGAGATCAAAAATGTATTCTATACTGCACCAGAAAGGCAGTCACTCGAAAGCAAAAGGTATAAAAAAACAGTGATTAAAAATAAAGACATTTGTCATGAACATTATAAGCAAGTATTAGATGGTGAACTGATGCCTGATTATCCAAACAAGTCACTGAGATCAAACAAACATAATCTTTAAATGATCCAAACACATAAAAAGTCACTTGCAGTTGGGGACACAAAACGTGTGTTTCATAGTAAGGAGAAGGCTTATGCACCTGGGCACTACAGACTTAAGTTATCTGAAGACATTTGTGATGAACTAATTGATGAATTAGTTGTTGAAATGAGTAACAGTGTCTGGGGGAATAATCTGTAATTCTTCTCTGACAAATGCCCGCTGCAGTGCTGGTTCGTACAAATAATAAATCGGTGGACTGCCAGGAACTTTTTTTTTTTATGTTGTGTACAGACGTAGACCAAATGGGATCGGTTGCTCTGCGTCTGACATCATTCTTGGCCCCGCCGGGTTGATATAGATATCTCACCTGTTTTGTAAACAAGCTTGTGTCTGGTGGTGTTGTTTTTAGTCCCGGTCCTGACCCTGATGCCGGGGGTATTGATTTCAATTTAATAGCATCTGCAGGCTTAGGCTGTCCTTCGTTATTCATTGCTTTTATCACAGACGGTAATCTCTTTACCCATTCAGTGTTACGTGCATCATGCATGAGTTCCTTAGAATACTGGTAACTGAAAAGTCTCTCTGATAACTGTTTGTTTAAGTTTTCAACAATTGCCTGTGATCTGTGTATGCCTGGAATGCCTCGCCACACTAGCACACCATGCTTTGCAAATAATTGATTACTGCGCCTTTGAATTCAGATCCGTCATCGACCTGCACGAGTCTGGGAAATTTTAAAGGACCTCGGCTATATATTTTGGATAATGTAGTCGCAACAGTGGTAGCGTTTTTGTGAGTTATGGGTTCAGCGTCTTTGTACCTTGAAGCTATGTCGACGACAGTCAGTGCATACTTGTAACACTTTTTTCTTATTGTATCTGTGGAAGAAACAATAGATCCATTTGATGCGTGTCATTAGGGGTACTGTTTTCAAAATGAGGTCTAGATATTTTTCTTGGTGCAGGAAGATATATTTGCCAAATTGCTTGTTTTTGTAACCATTGTTTTATCTCATTGAGTGATACATCACCGCCCACAGCGGCATGTAATTTCTGAATTGCAGTTTGTCCTTTCCAGTAGCCAATTGGGGAGTAATATATTTTTGATAATTTATTTTCGGCTGTCATTTTTTTCTAGCAATAAAAACTCCAGTAAAATAAACAAATGTCATTCCCACTAGAACAAAGATTATTTCTCCGTTTCTTTGTTGTGTGCTGGGTTGATAGTAGTCGCTAAGTTTTGGTTGCGGAATGGTCATGTCTTCACCCGTGACAAGAAAATATTCCCCGATTGCGTCATTGACATTAGAAAATGTATGCTGTGCGTGACCTTCAAGCCTGAGTTTTTCATTGATGAAATCAAGTTTCTCTATTCTTTGCTTTTCATACTCCTGCTGGGCTTGTGCCAGTTTTTCTGATGCCTCATTGCGACGCTTCATCTCTAGAGCAGATTCATCTCTAGAGCAGATTCCTCTCTACCCATTTTTGAAAAAAGATAGTTTTAGCCACTAAATGCCAATGCATTAACAACAGCACCCCCAACAATAACAGCTAGTGTCGCCATATTATTTTTATTTACATAGATATATTTTTGGGAATAGATCTCTGCTTGACAAAAAAGTCTTTTGTGGCAATTGACGCTGTTACAACAGCAATTAGCTTAGCACTGTCTTCGAAGTCTAATCTACTCAAGTCTGCCGATTTCATTTTGAGAATATTTTTTGCAAGTATAGAGTAAGCAACTGCTAGACCGCTTATCACGGCAGAGTGATAGACACGGTTCATTAAGTTTTTTTGTTTTGCTCATTTTCTAATGCAATAAAAATAAAAATAAAAAATTAATCACTGCATAACAAATGGGTCAACGACTTTGGATGATACTGGTAATGTGGCGACTACTTCTTTTGTTTTTGGAATGTCTAATTTTTTGGTCACCGTTTGAGTGTGGGGTTTGTATTTTTTGTATAATTGGTAACTTACGTAACCAAATCCGACAACAAATCCAGCAACTATATATTTTGTTATTTCAGGTTCAGGGTTAGACTTAGTTGATAGTCTCTCACTTTGTTGTGGGTGTGACGGTCCTGACGGCGGGTCAGTTACACGAGCCTTTTCTGTTAACGCCTTAAGCTGTAATTTGTTTTGCCTGCTATATTCAGCTAATCTTTTTCCTGCCTCTACCCTTACTGGACTTTTAGTCTTAGTCACCGTTTGAACCTGTGTCAAGACAGGACCGGGGCTCAATTGTGGAGTCGTCTGGGTTTCGTTCATTTTCTTTTCTTAGAAAATTTAATTTTGAAAAATCAATATGACTCCCAGTGACAAGCAAGGTTACCACAGGCACAAGGTAATTGCCAAACGTGTAATAATAAGGCATGCTAATTTACTAATTGAACTTGTTACTATTGGATTTGAATTTAAATCAATACTAAGGCTGTCAGTGTCTACTTCAAAAAAGTGATTAACACCCTTTGTATAAAAGGAGATCAGAGATCGACTCATATCTCGAGTCATTAGTGAAGCAATGTGATTTTCATATTTAGAATGTAATTTATTTAATTCGTCAACTGAGAGTGATTCAATATCTTCTGTCAGGTATTGTTTACCGAGAAAAGCTTTGGACTTACCTGAAACAACTACAGACAAAAGACGCTGTTTTTTACAGTCTAAGTCTTTGTTTTCAACAGCGTTAATATCATTCATTAATAACAATTCATCCAAATTCATTTTAAATGAAAAATAATAATAATAAGTGAAATAAAAATGTAGCACTTACCTTTGTGACGAGGGGCTGTTTCGACTTAATTAGTCTCTTCAGAAAGGTCATCAACCTTTGACAGGCCATTGTGGATGAAAATTTTCCGTGGTCACCTACTTTGTACCAAAGATCACAACTTTAATCCAAACGTGTATTGCTCTCGGGTGTGGTTTGTGTTTGTGTCTGTGTGCTGAGCTGTTGGTACATCCCTATCCGAGGAAAAACAGACGCACGGGGCACTCCCGGACTAAGTATCAAAACTTATACCACGTGCATGTGATTTCCTTGACACATCACGCTATATATGATATGATGTGATGTGTAAATTTGATGGTAAGCACAAAGTCCCGAGAGCATTGAAACCGCTTACATTTTCGCTTCTTCGTAAGCGGCTTAACACTGTAAAACTACTCCGTTGTTTCCATTGGTTTCACTTGTGGTTGCAGCTTTGTTCTCATTTCATTCATATATGCAACCACATTTTGAATTGTGGGGCTCCCGTCAATTTATTTGTGTTATTTCTTCATTGAGAGCTTTGGCTTTTTTTTTCATTCAGCTCTATAGAACTCTTTTGATGACGTATCTTTTGATCCAATCGACTGATATGAACTTTAATTTTCTCTATTTTGTTTTCATGTTTGCTATGAAATACAAGCTCTTTTGCAAACACCACCTCATTATTTTCATCCTGGTACTTTATCAAAAAAGCTGTAGATGCTGCCATCTCATTTTCAATGTCTGTTAAATCTCTTTTAAACTCCTGTTCTTTATTTTTCAGGAGTTTTAATTCATTTTCGAGATGCCTACCTTTTTTGTTACAAACGGTAAGCCGCTTATGAAGATTACTGGCTCGCGAAATCGCGTTTACTCCAAATGGTTGTGTCATTGTTTGGTGACTCTTTGCTGTGCACTGGGTTATATTTGAGAAAGCACTAAGAACCGATTGGATAAAATCTGAGCCAATAAAATTAGGCTGATGCAATGTCTGGAAAAGCTGACGCAATGGGAAGGCAAACTTGTTTGGGCCCGGTTGTTGTGTACATAATTTCATTCCTTAGAAACCAGTCACAACTCTTTCATCGGTGCATGTTGGTACACTGGCTTAAATCAGGACAGGTATCACCTTTACTGTTCTCTTTAAGTCTCTTTGCGAGTAGGTTGCGAGACTTGACTGTGAACATTTGCCACAAGCCACTGCATAGTCTAACAACCCACAGTGCTGAACACCTGAGGACTCAAATTTTATGAATAAAGTTAACGACATATGGGTCAAGTGAGGATTATTGATTGCTGAATGGCCTGTCCTCACTGTTGCTCATGTTTGGTGTCTTGTTACCTTGGTTTTGTTGCTAACATGAATGACGCATTTTTACATTAACATACATGTCTCATAGCCACCTCGCACAGAGAGAGAGACTGATTTAAAAGTCAGTATAGATGCAGGCATGCCTACCCTCAATTTGAAGTTTCAGTATTAGCTATTTGAAATTTCAGTAATACTATTAAAATTTCAGTAATACTATTACTATTGTTACCTATTATTTCTGCACTGTTTTTTATATTGTACCTTTTATATTAGCACGAGCGCAAAAATAAAAATGACACACACACACATCACTGACCAGGACACATATAGTTTGCACATCTCTGTAATGGATTAAATAATGGTTGGGCGCCCACCCTCCCCCCCTCCACTTAGTTTTTTAATTTTTTTTTTTAACTTGCACATTGCGAAATTTTCTGATCATTGCACTTAGGTCCAACCAAGGGAAAGCAGACACTGACAGGTTGGTTTAAATAAAGAAACGTAATCGAGCAAATTGTCATAGTGTGCTTACTCCCCTTGTTATTGTTTTAATTTGAATAACTCCAACATTTACTTTATTTCTAGATTTAAAAGGCAACTAATATTAATGATAAATCAGGAAATCCTATAAATTATTATTTTATGTATTAATTTAAAACAAAATGCAAAATAATTGCATTTTTTGTCAGATTAGAATATCTTTTATTGTACAACTTCACCCACAGCTTTAAACTAAAATAAACACTTGGATTATGTTAACGACGATAGTTTTGATGCAGAAAAATTCATATTATTTGGATCCTTTAACATGTCAATATCAAAGATAAAAGCATAGCTGCGTCGTGTGCGATGGCTATACGACCTGTCGGAAACCTGTCATGGCCAACCACAGGCCAACGAGTTTGTTTGGTGGTATTTTTTTATATTTTTTTTTTGTGTGTTTCCGTAATGTAAAACAAGTCTCCGTATTTTCCGTAGCGCTAGCTCGATTTTTAAAATTTCCGTAAAAAATACGGAAATTCCGTATGGGTAGGCATACCTGTAGATGTGTGTGCTATTTTATGTCCTGTTTAGACCAGTGTATGTCAATATGGAAAGTTGCCATCTTGGTTACCAGCAGTGAGTCACGCCATGATTTCCGAGGAAAAGTCGTGCTCACTTAGAACTTCTTAAAGTGTGTGTTATGCAGCACTGCCATACCGGGTAGTTGTATGTGTGTGTGTGTGTGTGTGTTTATGTTTATGTGTGTGTGTGTGTATGTATGTGTATGTTCATTCCACTTGGCTCTTCTTGTTCAAGTACCGCCGTGAGATGGCCTTAGTTGCCTGCTCGGCGTTAAACCCAACTAACTAACTAACTAACTTGTTCAAGTAGACTGGAATGTGTTATTCTGGTGCTTTGCTAGTTATTGATTGACACCTCCATTAGCAGTCTGGACTGCAGCCCTTTGCCCAATAACGAGTTATTGATTGACACTTCCATTAGGCTGCTGATTGATTATGACAGAAATTTCCCAGGAACGGCCAGGTAACTCTTTCATCACACTATTTGCAGTGCTGTCTTTATCCAATCCTATTAGTATATCTTGGGTTCACCTTGATAGCATTGTGCAAACGTCGGGGGCCCGGTGGAAAAATCAATACCTTGCGAGTTACGTTGGGATTGTGTTCTAATCATGTGTTTGTGTTTAAAATTGAATAGTGTTAGGGTATCTGCTCGGCAATACAGTTGATGATTCTCAGGAGCCAGTGTTTTTTTAAAAATATGGTTTTGGTGCGAGCTGGGGTTGAGGTGGGGATTATGTTAGCGCTGAGAGAGTTGTGGGTGTTTGTGTTTAAAATTAAATAGTTTTAGGGTATCTGTTCGGCTCCCGAGAATCCGGAGCTCCAGAATCCGCACTATTTCTATCTCTTATACAGCAACTTTTTGAAAGGATTTTAAGGGGCATTGCCGCAATTCAGCAGTGTAGGAACTAGGGCTTTGGAGACACAGGGGATTGAGAACCAGGAAAGGGGGGGGGGGGAGGGGGTAGGTAGAGGGGGCAGGGAGGTGGGGGGGGGGGGCAGAGGACCACAGGGCTATGTGAAGTTTTGATCCAAATGAGTTCTTCTGATCTTAAATCTGTTTTTTGACCTGAAGTGCTTTTTTATAATTGGTAAAAGCTAGCTACCATATGTCGGTTGCGACATCGGACACAATAATGACATAACTAATGTCACTAAAAAATGTTGGACAATGCATTTTGTATTATGGATCTCTTACTTAACCTACATCTTACTGCTTGATACAGTAAACACTATGTCCATTGATATAACTGACCATATCACACCGTGTTTCATAAAAGTCACATTTCTTGAAATTGGTGCAAGCAGTTATCTTTTCAAGAACAGATATGTATGATATGGTATTGTGGTATCTTCGAGGCTCACATTTCCATATATTTCATGCAAGATGCTCAAGGCGCCACAGGGATAGAAGCTGCAGCTTTAAAAGCCTACTGCTACTAAGCACTACAAAATGTGCAAACCTTGACCCTACTATGAACTTCGGTGCATGTGAAATATTTCTGTTTCCATTCCACCAGCCCTAACGGGCCTACTCGTTTTAAATAGTGGCAATGGGACTTTTTAATGTGTGCATCTGATGTTTAAGCATGCTGTATACATGAAGGCAAGACAAGCATCATGAAACTAAGTCTGTATGTAAATTTGACTAGAAAGTAGATGAGAATGAGGAAAGGTCAACACCCATGATTTGAACCAAGGATCTTACAACTGCCAGTGCAGTGTCTTATCCACTAAGCTACATCCCCATGTCTCTATGTGTACAAAAAACATTATTCTTTCAGTTCTTACAATATTTGAAACAAATAGCTCAATTTACTTTTACAGGCAAATGTCCCACTTTTCAGGGCACTTTTGGCACAGACTCATATCAGTTCATCCAACTCGGTTGAAGTTCTAGTCTCCTCTGTACTTAAGCAGTCAAAATGATTCCTCTAAGCTATTCCCTCTCCAACATTTCAGTCATAACTCGTGCATGCCTTTTGTATTTATCCAGGTTTCCAAAATGCAAAAGCCAGGTTTCTAAATATACCACCTTGCTCTTCTTCCCCCCTGCAAAATCACCCATCTCACATACCGCTAATTGTGCATTTTGCATATATTTCAAGCGGTAAAAATTTAAAACACTAACAGGACTGCAGATGCTGAAACTGAAAGCTGAATTTGCAATGATTGTCTTTCACTTAGGCTTAGTCTGCTTTTCTAACAGTTGTTTTCTTTCTCTGGGCATGTGAAGCCCTGTAAATCTGTACAGTTAGCCTTTGAAACAAATTCTAATGTTGATTTAAGAATTATCATAAATAACAGGTCGGTAGCGCACATAATCGCCCATGTGTTTAGTGAGAAGTGTACTAGAGTCAGTATCCAAACTGCTGAAAATAACATGCTGGAAGTTGAGAATGTACCTTTCTTATCTCTGCAGGCACTGAGCGCTATGGTGACAAAAATGCTGTAAACTTGCTATTGTGGACCAACCAGTATATACAATGTAAATTTGTCAGAGTACAGTCCCATGGTATTGTAGCCAATTTGACAATATCCTTGAACTACTGGTATCGTGGTCAATCCATCTAAAACTTATATGGTTTGTATGGTATGAACAAATTAGACTATAGGTACTGACCACCATGACAACTGATATAGGCTAAATACCCATACTGACCATCTGGACTACTGATGTACTTCTCCTTGTGTTCTCTGCAGCAAAAGACTCTGAAAGCAAAATCCATGGAAGGTGTTTTTTTTTCATAACAAAAAAATAATATTTAAAACTACTTTTAAGCAAAGCACAAATATTTACACCAAGTTTCTTCAGGCATATCGTCCAGCACACAAAAAATAAATGTGATTTTGGGAATGGCAGATCACAAAATTTTACATGCAACAAAGGTTTTGATGTGACATTAACCCTTTGAATGTCAGTAGCAGTTTTAGTCACAATGATTCCTGGACGAATCATCGTGACTAAAAATACTACCGACATCCAAGGGTTAGTGTTCTACCAGTCACCAACTATTCAACTGCATATACTTGTATAATAATATAGCTGTGCATTATTCCAATAGTGATCTTGCTGCCTACAAATATAACTTACAAGAACACATTATATTCTGTCCCACTTTTGTCGCGACGTTTTCTGCGCGAGTTCATATGACACTTTGCTGCACAAAAAAAGTGGAAGGTTTTGGGGCATCCTCCCCATGCACATCCTGCTGTTGCACTGGTGCTCTGCTTTACACCACCAGCAGTTAACGTTTTACACTTGCAATTATGGCATGTCTGAAACAGAAACAAACCAACTACAGTTAACTTTCCTTATAACAAGGTTGATATAACAAAAGATGAATATAACAACACTTTTTCAACGGTCCTGACAACACTTTTTTTATACAAATTACTTTGCTTATAACAAACTTTAGTTAAAAAAACAAAATTATTTTGGTCACAAGGTGATCTGCAACATCTGAAGTTTGCATATTATACACACTATTTGAAAAGAGACTGAAACAGCTGCTGATTTTTTCTGGCATGAACTCAATGCTAAGTAACAATTTAATGTACATGTTTGACCCAAAAAAAAAAAAAAAAATACATAAATGTTCATAGCAACAAGTTGTAAGTACTTAACCCATTACATCCCGAGACTGATTTTGTAAAATTTGCTTATGGACCTATGAAGGCTACATTACAGATTAAGATAAGATTAAAATAAGAGCTAAGATAGTTTATTGTCATATGTTTCCATGTAAAAAACAATAAAAACATTTGAATTTGTCTTGATGTCAGTTACTAAGACTAAAATAACACACACACACATACACACCCACACAGTAAACTCTAAAATATGATTTTCATGCTAAATACTAAGCAAATACCGGTATTAAACACGATAAACAGGCATGCCTCACTGATTCAGTTATAAGCTGACTGTACACATTCTGACAAGTTCTCAATCGCCACTCGCGCTCTCTCCAATCAGTCCGGTTGATCAGAGAGAGAACGAACAGCCAGAGGGAAAACACTGTTGCGGAATCTGCTGGTCCTGGTACTGATGGACCTGTACCTACGCCCTGATGGTAACAGTTGGAAAAGCTCATTGCCGGGGTGGGTGGAATCACTGGATATAAGACTTGCTCTACGTAAGAGACGCTGCTGGTACAGCAAGTCCAGGCTAAGAAGATCTCTGCCTATGATTTTTGAAGCGGTCTTGACCACCCTGCTCAGTCTGATTTTCTCTTTGGCCGTGATGGAACCATACCAAACCATGATCAAAAAGGTGAGCACGCTCTCACTTACAGCTCGGTAAAATTGCATAAACATGTGGGCACCGAGACCGAAACTTTTCAGACGTCGCAGGAAGAACAAGCACTGCTGTGCTTTTTGGACGATGAGGCAAGTGTTTTCCTCGCACTTAAGGTCACATGACAGGGTAGTGCCAATAAACTTAAAGTTCTGGACTGTTTCAATGATTTCACTATTGATCACAAGAGGGGGAGGGGGAGGGGACTGTTTCTTTCTAAAGTCCACAATCATTTCTTTTGTTTTGCCAGTGTGCAGTTCAAGGTTGTTGTTATTATACCAGCTAATTAGAGTCTCAACCTGATTATGGTAGGCGGATTCATCTGAGTTTGTAATGCACCCCTCTACTGTGGTGTCATCTGCAAATTTCAGAACTTTAGTACTGGCATGGCATGAAGCACAGTCATAAGTAAACAGGGAGTAGAGCATAGAGGAGAGAACGCACCCCTGAGGCGTACCCATGGATAAAATGAGGGTGGATGACACATTTTCACCAATTCACCAATTTTAACGACTTGTGGGCTCATCAACAGGAAATCGAGGGTCCAGAGGCACAATGCCTCTGGAACTCTGATTTGCTGGATCTTCTGGTACAGTTTAGATGGAATAATGGTGTTAAAAGCAGAACTGTAATCAACAAATAAAATTCTGGCATAGGTGTTTGGGATTTCGAGGTGTTGTAAAACATAAAACAAACCAAGTGACGCCGCATCCGTTTTTCGCGTTAAGCAATTTGAAAACAATCCAGCAGAGGATCGGTAAGTGTTGTCAGAAATCGGAGGACCAGGCGCTCGAGCGTCTTTATGACAACTGAGGTCAGAGCGACCAGTCTATAGGTGTTTAGAGAGGACACTTTGGATTTTTTTGGAACAGGAATGATGGCGGACCTTTTGAAACACTGAGGAACAATGCACTGAGAAAGAGACATGTTGAAAATGTCAGTAAAGATGCCCGAGAGCTGGTCCGCACAGTTTCTGAGCAAGCGTGGAGAAATGTTATCTGGACAGGCACCTTTCCTGCTGTCTAGATGCTGAAACATGCACCTGACATCGGTGTCTAGAACAATAAAAGGTGGGTTCTCAGTATGACTCCTTACCACTGAAGGAGGTGGGGGTCATATTCTTTTTATCAAAATGACTATAAAAGTCATTCAGAGCATTTGGGAGAGACGCATCTGTAACATCAGCACACTTGGATGATGGTTTATAGTTTGTAATGTCTTTGAGGCCTTGCCAGATGTCTCTAGGGTTACTAGCTGTGATTTTCTGTTCTAGTCTGTCTCTGAAGTTGCGCTTGGCAGTCTTAATTGCTTTTTGTACTGCATACCTAGCTTGTTTGTACCTTTCTCTGGCATTGTCTTTGTACAAGTCATGTTTTTCCTTGAGTTTGTGTTTAATGCCTACAGTAAACCATGGCTTGTCATTAGGAAAACTCTTGCAGGTCTTGGTGGGAATACAGAAGCTCTCACAGAAGGCAATGTAGTCAGTGACAGTCTCTGTGTACTCGCTAATGTCTGATGTTACCTCCTTAAACACATCCCAGTTAGTACACTCTAGTACAGCCACAGAGTGTTTCAGCTGCCTCAAGTGACCACTGTTTGATTGTTTTTACTTTTGCACTTTTGAGTTGTTGCTTGTATGCTGGCACAAGATAAATCATGGCATGGTCTGACTGTCTGAGTGGAGCATGGGTGATGGAACGGTAAGCGCCTTTCATGGTTGAATAACAATGATCTAAAATTTTACCGTCTCTAGTGGCACAAGATACTTGCTGAACAAACTTAGGCATCTCTTTGCTAAGATTAGCTTTATTGAAATTGCCAGCGACAACAACAAAAGAGTCAGGGTTTGAGTTCTCTGCCTGTGTAACAACATCGCACAGCTGCGCTATCGCAGATTCCGCGTTCGCTTGTGGTGGGAAATACACGGCAATCAAAATGACACGTAAAAACTCCCTCAGCAGGTAGAATGGGCGACAGGCAATAGTCAGTGTTTCTAGGTCAACACTACACGTTTTTGAGAATACCTGCACATCTGTAGCCCAGCGAACGTTGACCAGAAAACACACACACGACCCTCCAGATGTCAAGATAGAAGATAGATCAACTGTTTTAATTCAAGGGTGGTGCCAGAATTGCTTGGCACCTATGGCACCAAGCCATTCAGGCACCACCCTTGAACTATCGGTCAAATTTATTTCCAGCATTGGGTGTATCAGGATGAAAAGGGTGCAACAAATTCTACCTAAGTGACTTAGGTACACTTAAATTATTTTACATTACTAACTCTTTCTGGACAGGCTGCATGTACCTGTATTCACAATCTAGACCATAAAGGTGACTGCCAAGCGTGTAAAATGCAAAGAAGTACCCAACGGAGAAAGAAACACGCTTAGAAAAGACGGTTACAACACAATTTATTAATATTTCGGGTAAATACCCTTTGTCAAAATAAACAAACAGAGAGATCAGTCGTTACTTATCTTCATTCGCAGAAGGCATGTGGCAACTGAAGGAGGTGACGTAAAATAAAATAAAAGGAAGAACAAAAGTCCGTAAAAAGTAAAAGAAAAAGAAAAATGACGTCAACGAAAAACTCATAAGAGAGAGACTCGGACATGGGAGACAAAATGAACACGAGAGACAAGAGTATCTGTAAGCGTGTGCAGGAGCGAGCAAAAATGAATGTGTGTGTGTGAGGCCAGAAAAAGAGAGAGAGAGAGAGAGAGAGAGAATGAACAGGGATTACCCTTGGGCACAAAGTAGGCCGAGTGTCAAATACACAAAGCCTGCCAACACTAACTCAAAGGCAAACTTTATATCACAGTTTGTGACAAGAGATTTCATTAGCTTTCTCATGTAACAGATGAAGTGCGCTGTTAAATCAGAACTGCTTGGAAATCCTATCACCCCAGCCGGCCCCAGGTAACTTGCAACAGATAAATACGTACGTTTTCCTTTTAACTCATTCAATCCGGATACACAACAGGAGGTGGAGTGCTCGTGTTTGGCTACAAGCTATATCCCTGGAACCTTGAACCACATACTTTCCACAGTAGCAAAACATCTTCGGGCTGCAGTGGGCCCGCACACAGCCTGTGCGCCCTGCTGCTGTCATCGGTTCAAGGACCTTTGTGTAATGGGTGGTACCATGGTTGGCCTATCTCCTGAACTGGTATAATGTGTACATACAGCTGAGCCTGTTTAGAGCAATCACCTTTTTTAGCACGTAAAAAAAGGGGTTTAAAACACAAGTGCTCTCTCAGGAGAAGTCTTAACCCATACAGCGCCAGCTGACACAGGCTGTTTCTGCAATCTTCATTAATTCAAGATCAAAACAACCCATGTGTCCAAGAAACGTGGCATCGAAATGGTGTCAGCAAGAGGTATAGATCTTCATGAGCCTCCGCAGTTGCGGGGGCTCATGAGGATATATACCTCTTGCTGACACCATTTGTGATGTTCAATTTTTCTGGGCACTGAACGAGTTAAAGGCAAAAAGTGTCACCAGTCATTCTTCAGAACAGAATGATGGTCTTCAGTGATAGGTGACCTCTCACATTCATTCATTCAGTCCTCTCTGCGCCGTCTGGTGCTTGAGGCGACAACCTCTCACAAAGGTGGTCTTTTTATAGCCTACGGAGGACAATTTTCTATTTAATGTACATTGGCATACAATAAATTAATGTTCTGGTGGTAAATGCTGGCCCCGTACCTCTCTGTAACCGTGCAGCACTACACTTAAAGGTTTCAAAGGGTAAGGCCCCGAAGGTCTACCTTCGGTTTCACCAAAGAAATAGTCCATAAGCTAGCCAGGTCTACCGTGCCACCCCCGCCCCCACCCCCAGTGCTCAATAAGATGGGTTTCAAAGTGTACCTTAGTATGTCCTGAGATGTTTAAGCCATGTTCCTGAAAATCCTTAAGAACACACCAGAGATATAGCTGATGGCGCAAGGGTACCCCCATTCACGCTCTTCTCAGTTGCTAAAATGAGGTGAAGAAATATTTTCCTCTAAATAAATCAGAATCCATTCCAGAAGCCCAAATCAGGCAATATTATGTTAAAGCACACCTTCTGCATCCTCTGGAAAAAATAGAATGAAACAATATTGAATCTCTGGCTCACAGTGAAGGTATTTGTGCACCCAGTAAATGGCCATTTCCACAAAATCGCAAAAAAAGACAAAAATAATGTGTCAGATGCCTTCAGACATTTTCTATAGCACTGACAGTCCATTCTCAGGCTTACATCATTAAAACCGGATGTCACAATTATTATAAACTTGACTAGATGATGCTGTGATAACTGTGAGTGGCACAGTGATTGATTTTGTATCCCTACCCCCAAGTTGTAAAAACACACCAAAATTAATTTAAAAAAATTACTAAAGTTATTCCATTTCATTTTGTCCTCTCTTTACCTATTAAGTTTCAATAATGTGAGCATAAAGTGCAAGAAAATAAGTTAAGTCGGCATCCTTTACGTTCGTGGTGAATAATAGCTTTTTCCCATTTAAAATTGCCGAATTGGGAAACGTACATTGTTTACGATGCCCTCAGAAATTTTGTATACAACTGATAGGTCTTTTATAGGTTTTATTGGTTAGGATAGAGTACCACAGTTACTCCCAACCTGATTTTATGATGCTGCGATTCATTTAGGGCGCCACAGTGGCTAAATTTGTTGCCCTACCCCCATTTTACCAGTACGCGAAGGAACGCAAAATGATCATAACAATTGCTTACGTCATACTCCTCTGTTTAAATATTTTTGTTGCCAGTTTTCTTAACAAAGTATGCATACTGAGCATAAACATTTGTGATCATTTCATTTATTTCAATGTGACCCATCAATTTAATTGTAATTCTTTTTAGTTAAGGCATGTTTAACAGGGGCTGCCGCTGAAGCTTCTACCGTCTGCACATTCAGCAGTCTTGTCAAACTCGGGGAAGCTTTACCTCAGGGAGATGTTGTGTCTGGTGCTGTTCTTGGTCTACATTAATGACATCAGTACAACAGTACCAAGGTTCGTCTCGAACATCCTCCATGCGGATGACTTTGCAGTGTGGAGCGCAATAGAATCAGCAGCTGGACTGAAAGATGGCCACTCAAACTGAGCTAGACCATCTCTTTCAATCAGATGGAAGAGGTCACCTTGAAACTGGAGACCTTCCAGTACCAAAGACAGACAGGCCAACTTTACCGGCAACAAATAAATTACTGAATTTTATGTGGAGGCCTCACATCGAAGCCATGGAAGCTAGAGCTGCGAAAAAAAAGTCTCTGATGAAGAAACTGGTGGGGACCACATTGGCGCAAATTACAGCATCCTGGCACAAGCAAACACCTGCTCGGTCAGACAAGTAGTGCGGTACCAAGATACATCAACAACATGAAACACTGCCTGCAAAACCAAAAAAGCCAGGCTTGACAAGATGCAAAACATGGGTCATTCTCATGATGAAGTGACATTCTTAGAGCCATCTGGAGCACCCCAATTTAGGAAATGGAGGACATTGGAGCCACTGGAACGCAGAACAGCACACACGATGAAGAGACTTACTAAACAACGACAGCATGGGAGACTACAGGAGCAGACCAAGAACCATCAGAAATGCCCAAGTCTGAACCGCCAACTGAAGGTCCTGCAAAGGGCTAAAACTGACGTCCTGGAACCAAGCCCAAAGATGTGTGAAGAGCTCCCTTCAGATACCTGGACATCTCGAAAGAGCCTTCTAGACAACATAAACAATGTTCCAGACTCTTTGCCAAAGGTCGCAGCACTGCACAAAGCCATCTCGCTGGAGATTATGCACAAGCGCTACCCTCACAGCAGCTGTGGTACCGCACAAGACGCCGTGCGGAATGAAGAAAGTGGCGTGTACATCTGTTGTGCAGACCGCACTACTACCTCCTTCTCCCTACCAGCTGGCGGCAGCAGCTCCAACTATCGTACAGATCTGCAGGTGCTCAACACAGCAGCAAAGCACTAGAAAGGGAAAGGCAGCAGCTTGATCTACTGATCTCAACAGGAAGCTTCAAGATAGACCGGATGCCCTGTCCACAAAATAGTGCTGCAGTGGATTTCAGTGCATTCTGGAGTAGCTGGGAATGGAGAGGCTGACTGCCTGGCCAAAGCAGGCACCAGTCTACCTCAAGATCACAACCTCCTGTAAACAAACAAAGACACTACAGCAACAAAGTGATTGGCAACAATGTCCGTACAGAAAGCAGGGACAAAGTTCACAAACTTTTCATAAACGTTTCACAAACGCAAACTGAAGCCTGAAGGTTTACACATTTTAGTTAGATCACTCTGTATCAGCAACTCATTTGAAGCTTTTGTGCCTAATGCATGATTAGATACCAAAATAAAAGAACGCTGAGCGAATGGAGGAGCTCGGTAGAAGCATAAACAACCAATCAGAATGTTCGGCAGAAAGGCCATGCAGTCACTTTATGATCAGAGATAAATATAGATCACTTGCAACAAGCGTCAACATGATCGTTCACAATGGAATAGTCACAAATTGGGGGAGAAAAAAAAAGAAGTAGACAAAAGTTTGCCAGCACTTTGTCATTTTTTACAAACATTCACAGACTTTAAGGAAAAGGACTGAAATTGACAGACTTTCCAGGGCCCTGAAAAAGCCTTGTCATTTTGTAACAATTTTCACAAATGTTCACAGACCGTACGGACCCTGCTGGACTCACCTCGTGAGACTGGGTCATGCGGAAACAGCCCTCCTTAGTACATTCTCCAAACCTGTCTGTACAGAGAAGCTGTCTGCTGGCAGTTCTGACCAGCAGACACGCCCCTGTACACCAAACTCTGAAAACATGCTGCCGAGCTCTTGACAGCTCACTTATTGGCAGCCAGAACAATATAAGATTTAAAGACGGCCATCAAGGAATTGAACGTTGCAGAAGAAGAAGGTAGAATTGGTGATCTCGTGGTGGACATGTGGAAACATGTATTTTTCTTTAAAATAAATTTTTTTGAAAAATACTTACCGATGGTATTACAACTAGGAATGGTTTCTTAGCAAGTCTAATTTTAGCCCAAAAATTGTTGTGTACGAGTACGGTCATGATGGCAGGAGAGGGGCGCCATAGCTTAAGCGGAAGCCAGGTAGCCTCCCTTCCGGATCAACCACGCATGCGCTCAGCGCTTACTACTTCAGTCAGTTTCTTAGCGTAGACCAGCGGCAAGCGGGGCAGGTGGGAGGGACCTTCAAGTAATACCATCGGTAAGTATTTTTCCAAAAAATGTATTTTAAAGAAAAATACATTTGTTTTCTCAAAACACATTACCGATGGTATTACAACTAGGAAGAATCCCGAAGAGGAGGTGGGTGCCGCTATAACGCCCCTACCCCCTGCCATCGAAGCTACTAGTCACCCTCCTCAAGCAACCTTCCTCCAATTTTAGCAAAGATACTTACGGCGCCTAGGGCGCCGGGAGGGAGTGTTGCGCCGCCATGATGTCCCCCACCAGCGAAAGGTTCTGGCGCTGGCCGGAGAGGTCCCTCAGGTAGAAGGGTGCGAAGGTGGTCTCCGTTCGCCAGCTCACGGCCGCCACAATGTCTTTGACAGCACAATTAAGGTCGAAAGCTAGACTTGCAGCCATGGCTCTGATCTCATGTGCCCTGATGTTCATGCGTCTGGCTATATCAGGGGCGAGGTCTTGATAGGCCGATCGTATCACCCACCGAAGCCAGGAGGATATCGTCTGGGCTGAGATGTCATTTCTACCTGGGGACAGAGGAAGGAATAGGCGGGTGCGTCCCCTGCGAAGCAGCTTGGTCCGGCGCAGGTACACACGTAAAGCTCGCACCGGGTCCTGTTGTCTGAACTCACGGGTGGAGCCTGGTTCTCTTAATGGTTGTATGGTGACCAATTGAGGTGCAGCCAAAGGGGATCTGGTCTTGGCTAGGAAGGCCGGGTAGGGTAGCAGTTGCACCGAACCGTCCGTCTGGAACTGCAAACAGGCGGGACGCGCCGAAAGGGTGTGCAGCTTGCTGACCCTGGAGGCTGAGGCGAGGGCCATAAGGAAGCAAGTCTTCCGTGTCACGTCCTGTAATCTCGCAAGCTGGATCGGCTCGAAGTGAGGTGAGTTGAGCCAGGTAAGCACCCAAGGCAGGTCCCATCGAGGCACCAGGGTACGCAGAGTGGGACCGAAGTGGGCCATCAGGTCGGCTAGGTCTTTGCAGGAACCCGGGTCCGGTCGTCCCAGATGCCTGTACGTGTCAGCGATCATGGCCAGGTAGCCGCGGATGGTGATGGGCGCTAACCGCTGGTCGTTGAACAGCCAGAGGAAGAAAGCCGCCAGCTGAGGAACTGTCAAATCGATGGGGGAGAGGCTTCTGTCGTCACACCAGGAGCAGAGTACTCTCCACTTGCCTTCGTAGACTCATCTGGTCGAGGATCTGCGGGCTGTAGTGATCGCGTCCACTGTCGCACCTGAGAAGCCTCTAGCGGTGAGGGCTTGCCCGACAACCTCCAGGCGTGGAGGAGGAGACGCTCTGGGCACGGGTGGTACAGCGCCTGCCGTGGTTGCTTGAGCATCGTGCGCGGGGTGGGGAGCAGCAGTGGGGGGGCCGTGGCAAGGTTCAGGACGTCGGTTGTCCACGACCTGGTCCAGCAGAACGCGCCACCAGGAACAGGATCGCGTTGCACCCTCTGAGATTGAGTAGGACCTTGGGGACGAGCACCGTCGGCGGGTAGGCGTAGGCTATCAGACCCTCCCAAGAAATGGAGACGGCGTCCACTGCCCAGACCAGGGGGTCCGGAATTGGAGAGACGAAAAGCGGGAGCTGTCAATTCCATCTCGTGGCAAAGAGGTCGATCATGGGAGTCTCCCAGGTTGCGCCGATCATCCGAAAAATGTCTGGACGCAGCGACCACTCGGTATGGAGAAGCTGACCGTGTCGGGAGAGGGAGTTGGCTAGGACATTCAGGTGACCGGGGATGTGACGCACTCGGAAAGTGATGTCCCGATCCTCGCAGCACCTGGTAGAGGAGGATGCAGTGGGAGGGAGAGCGGGTCCCGCCTTGCTTCTGGATGTAGGCGACGACCGTGGAGTTGTCCGACAGTACCAGGAGCTCCTGATGTAGAAGACGAGGTTCCCAAGCAAGGAGGGCTTGCCAGACCGCCTTTAGCTCCAACCAGTTGATGTGTCGGGACAGCGAATCCAGGGGCCACAGACCGGAGGCAGTCTCGAACGATGGAAGGAGGTGTGCTCCCCAACCGGAGAGGCTCGCATTGACGCAGAGGGAGAGGGTAGGGGCTGGCGAGAACAGCGGCACTCCCGTCGTGAGCCAGGTGGAATCTGCCCAGCGCAGAAGGTGAGGACGGAGCATAGTTGGGATCGGAATCTGAGTCTCGAGGTCAGAGGTCGTCGGCCGTTAGTGAAGGAGAAGATGCAACTGTAGCGGACGGGAGTAGAGACGCCCTAAAGGGATCAGATCTGCTGCGGCACTCATCAGACCCAAGAGCTAAAGCCACTGCCTGGCAGGGATCGTATTCAACTGGGACATCTGCTGAGCTAGATTCGCCAACTTCTGGATGCGGGGTTCCGGCAGCCGATGTTGAGGTCGGTGCAAAACTCCATGCCTAGGTGCACGAATCGGCGCGACGGAACGAGGTCGGACTTGCCGAAGTTGACCAGGAAGCCCAGCGTCTCGAGGATGGCATGGCATCTCGGTCTTCTTTCAAGGCGGACTCGGCCTGATTCTTCAACAGCAAGTTGTCGAGGTAGTTGGATGTGGGGCTCGTGGACGTTCGACGGGCTCTGGCTACCACGGCATCCATGATGCGAGTGAAGACCCAAGGGCTGAGGTTGAGGCCGAAGGGAAGCGCGCGGAACTGATAGACCACACCTTCGAATGCGAAGCGTAGATACCGTCTGGAGGCTGGGTGCATGGGGGCGTGAAGGTACACATCCGAGAGGTCCAGGCTGACTGCGAAGTCCATGGGTTGCACCGCGGCACGAAGGGCCCGAGCTGTCTCCATGCGGAAGTGCGGTGCAACGATAAACTTGTTGAGCGCCGACAGGTCGATAACAGGACGCCACTTGTCGCCCGGCTTGGGCACAACAAAGAGTCGACTGTAGAAGGCTGGGGAGTCGTGTCGAAACACACCTCTGTGGCCGCCTTTCAAAGTAAGGCAGCTACCTCGGTGCGCAGGGCGTCCGCTTTGAGCTGGTCTGTCGGGACCAAGGTCCATATCGGAAAACGTCGCAGAGGGGGCGGAGATCGAAAAGAGATCAGGAGTCCTTCTGAGATGGTGTTGAGAATCCAAGGGTCATCCGGTATCAGCGACTGCCATGCGGCGCTGTGAAGTGCAAGCCTCCTGCCGACAGGAGACCCCGGAGTGGTCGGCGGGGGCCGAGCGGAGAGACAGTCAGTGGGTCCTGCCCCGCCTGGGGCAACGGGCAGGCTTGGGCCAGGTCCTGGTCGCGGAGGCGGATCCCGAGAGAGGATGGGCGCGGGGGAAGGCCAGAGGTCTGAGGAGGAGGCGTCCACCTCTGGTGTAGGGACGGGTGGTGGGTCTGGACACCTGCAGGTTGCGAACCAGCGTCCTGCGGGTAGGCTGAAAGGAGGGTGGAGCAGGTAGGCTGGGCCAGGAGTCCTTATTCGCTTCTTTAGCCGGCAGCCACGTAGGACCGAAAAGTAGTTCTCCGCCAAGGGGGGCCTGCCGAAGTTCAAGCCTCAGGTCCTCAGGGAGCGGGCAGGCGCAGAGAAGGGCATCCCGACGCATAAGGTCACAGTTAGAGGCTGCGGCCATGGCGTTGACACAGGTGTGGTAGGCAGCGCGGTTACCGGAGACAGCTAGGGCGAGCAAATCTCCCAGCAGCGGCGTAAGAGACAGATGCCAAGCCTCTTCTACGCGACGGACGATAGCTTGTGTCAGGAGGTCGGGGAATCCCGCCGAAGCTAGAGCGTTGCGGATGAGATTCGCTGTCTGATCGACGCTGGGCAGAAGGAAGCGACGTGCGGGAGTAGCCGCCAAGGAACAGGCGGAGGGATCCGGCTTAGGCAGGGCGCAGGCGAAGTTCTGTGTGTGTCCTGCATACCAGGTCTGCCGAAAACACATGTGCAAATCTGAGGGCCACTTGGTGTCCGTGAAGAACCCGTTGGGGCCCAAGGAGCCGTGCGTGAGGCGAGCGGAAAACGCGTCCCGTAAGCTGGCGAAGCCCGGAGGTTTGGGAAGAGACTTGAAAGTCTTTGAGTGTCGTTCAGCATCCACGTATGACGCAGCCTTCTTCTTCAGTGATGGGGAGGGCGGGCAGTCTTCTGCAGGGAGGCACGAGGAGATGATCCGAGCCGCCTCATCCAGGGCGCGGAGGGTTTCCAACCTGTGTCCACCCGCTGAAGGCTGTTGATCCTGATCCGTACCGTCAAGGTCAGGGTGAGAAGGACTAGAACGTGAGGGGCTGTCTTCACATAGCAGGGCCGAAACCGAGTCCTCAGGGGCCAGGCTGAGTGCGTCATCCTTTACGCGCAATGTGCGTGGGGGGATCCTGAACGAGGAAGGAGGGAGCGGTTAGGAACCGCCACGGGTCGGGAAGACGTCGAGGCTTTGGGCCTTCCCGTCGGGGAGCGGTATCGAACAGAGCGAACTGGCGACTGTTCCCGAGATGAAAACCGAGACCAGCGTGAGGAACGACGAGGTGACCTGCTGTCCCGCGGGGAGTGGCTGCGGCGGGAGCAGGAACTCCTAGAACGTGAGCGTCGTCGAGAGTGGCGTCTCACCGTGGAAGACGAACGTCTAGAGCGAGGAGGAGAAGACGGGCGCGCTCTAAGCGAGGATAATCCCAAGTTCGGGGGTCGCGACCTGGACTGACGACCAACCGAAGGCGTGTCGTACCTGTAAGACGTCAAAGAGGGCCGCTAGCACGCGAAGAGCAGGACGTAGACCGTCGGTGCGGTGACCTTCCCTCGAGCGCGATTGGCGGTGAGAAGAGTGTCGGCAATCAGAACGAGACCGGGGAGGGACTTCTCGATGTAATGCAGCCTCTTGCGTACCGTAAGCTGAAGAGCGGGAGAGCGTCCGGCGCGTCTGCTCTTCTGGTTGAGGTGTGCAAAGGAGCACTGATCTCTTGCGTTAGGCGTGCGCGGAGGAGGAGGATCCACCATCTTGGAAGCAGTTACCTCCGGGGGCTGAGACAGGTACCGGTGCTGAAGCCTGTTCCTGAACGATATCTCGTACCGCCGAAGATGGCGGAACCGGGCAGAGGCCACTATCTGGTTCTGTGGGAGCTGCCGGCGTAGAAGAAGGGGCTCGCGACCGAAGTTGCGGCGTCGACTGTTCTGTCGGCTGGCAAGAACCACTAGTCAGGTCTGTGGGGGATACCAGCGGGGCAACCTTGTGCCGAGAAGGGGGTTTGTCTTGATGCTTAGCTTTCGGGGTTCGAGGAACTGAGACCGGGCAGTGGCCACTAGGCGGTACTGTGGAAGCTGCCGGCGCAGGAGGACGGGCACGAGGACCAAGCTGTGGCGTTGACTGGCCTGTCTTCCGGTAATAGCCACTACAGGACTCACCGGTGTTGCAACCCCTTATCCGTCCTGGTGTCGGCTGTTCACGGCAGTAAAAGCTCCATAGCTGGGTCCACTGCTCTTCCAGCCAGGGGGCGCAGACCAGGCACGGATTGGAGGAAGTACAGGCGGAACAAAGAAGGCAAACTTCATGTCCATCACTCGGCCAGAGGAATTGTCAACATCTAGTACAGGTACGGACTTGCAAACTGCAAAACATAGTGTTACAATGAAAAGCGAGCGAACGTGCCCCCGCGGGCACGCAATACGAACCGGGGAAACGATACGAAGAAAGTTCACGGCATATGCTGACGCACGGCGCTCTACCCTTCCCCTGAGTGCCAGACGGAAACAGTGACCGAGATTTTACCTTGCCATAATGAGGGAGAAGAGACACGAAAGGACGAGACCACCAGATAAGGCCGGGCGCCATCCCACCAAAATGGCGTCGAAGACCGGTTCCCGTCAGTTCCAGGTCTGTAAACAGCGTAGCACCCAGCGACGACAGTCACAACCGGTCGGCGAAGAAGGAAGAGCACTGCAAGACACAAGCAGCGAGCAAATCTACCGAAGTCCACGAGGCTATCCGAGGGCGAAGCGAGAGGGCACCGGTCGAGGCAGGCACTCAGCCGACCGGCCCACAAGTGAGTAAAGTTCACAAGGCGCTGTAACGTCCGAGAAATGGCTTCCTTCTTAAAACTTCTTCCTACACCAAGGCTGTAACCACACGAAAGCATCCAAGCCCCAAGGCTCACAAGAGGGAAACACCCGAACACAAGCTCCACCAAAGAAGAACAGTCCGAACGAAGAGCCACTGACGTACACAACCTAACTTGGACTAGCAAAGAAACTCACTGAAGTAGTAAGCGCTGAGCGCATGCGTGGTTGATCCGGAAGGGAGGCTACCCGGCTTCCGCTTAGGCTATGGCGCCACTCTCCTGCCATCATGACCATACTCGTACACAACAATTTTTGGGCTAAAATTAGACTAGCTAAGAAACCATTCCTAGTTGTAATACCATCGGTAATGTGTTTTGAGAAAACAATAAGTATTTTCATAACATTGTTTTGGCTGTTAGGAACCATGAAACTTTATTACGCATATTCATATTTACACATTTCTAGATGAAAATAAATGAAAGGAAAAGGGGAAACCTTACTAGACCCGCATTACGCTAGGTAAAATATCACCTAAAAGACCAGCCAGTTAAAAATAGTTACAATTAAATTGATGGATTGCATTGAAATTAATGAAATGATCACAAATTTTCATGATCAATATGCATACTTTTTTAAGAAAACTGGCAACAAAAAATATTTAAACAGGGGAGTATGATGTAAGCAATTTTTATGATTATTTTGCGTTCCTTTGCGTACTGGTAAAATGGGGGTAGGGCAACAGATTTAGCCACTGTGTCCCCTAAATGCATCACAGCATCATAAAATCAGGTTGGGAGTAACTGTGGTACTCTATCCTAACCAATAAAACATATAAAAGACCTATCAGTTGTATACAAAATTTCTGAGGGCATTGGAAACGACGTACGTTTCCCAATTCGGCAATTCGGTAAAGGGTGCCAACTTAACTTATTTTCTTCAGACATTTTCTATAGCACTGACAGTCCATTCTCAGGGTTTGTTACTTTGTTAAAAGTAAAGAATAATTGCAACACAAAATTGCCTAGGTATTGCCTTTTCAAAATTAGTCTGTCTTCTTCCACTGCAACGCCTCATAAAGCTTTAGGGATGCAATCCGCGCTGTACTAGTGGTGCTATCAGTAAATTCTGGAGGCGGCTTCTAGTACATACATTGTGTTTGCATTTTTCAGGTTACGACGTATGCCTACCTGAAGAGCCTCCCCACCCCCTCCTTACCCACCCCCTCCCCCCTCCCTTGGAGTGAAACTGGTCGTAGGTGGCAAAATCCCAAATCTATCCAGCAGGTCCAATATCTGTTTGCTGTTTGAGAATATTCATGCACTAGCCTCCCCTCTAAGAGGGAGGACTGGATATTCTCCAGCGGATTGTGAGGTGCCTTGGGGTAGTCCCTATTGCTCTATGCTGTAGGTGTTCAGTGGAAGGCATAAAATAATAGGTCTGTCATTCCTTCTCTCCCATTACCCTCTCTTTCTAGATCTAGTGAGCGATGCAGTCACAAAAAGGGCAGCTGGTGTCCTGATGACAGAATGCAAGCTTACCAGCCTGGAATTCCATTGCATTAGCACAGTAAGAGCATTCTCAGAATTGAATGAAAAATTATGTGTCTGCACTGCTTGTGAAAAAAAAAATAATAAAAAAAATAAACAGAATATTAAATGTATGTCGCCAGCCAGTCTAATACGCGAAATAAACCTAACTACACCATTCAGCACCTCGCGCTGGGACCATATGGCATTGAGGCGCGTCCCCTGGGTGGTGGATAGGGGGTCCCTCGTGAGAGGGGTGCACCGAATGAAATAAGGTGCCGTGAACCAACATGGTCTAAGGGAAGGTGACCCCGACAGAAAACCCCTGGTCCTCCTAGTAAGGGGGTTGGGCGTGGGGGTAGCTTCCCCACCCTGCAAAAAAGGAAATAGCTACAAAAACGCCGACGAAAAGACTAACAGTAATTCCTTTCCTGGAGGAGGAAGGTTCTTCTACCAGAAGACTTATGATGTCCTGTGGTGAAAGCCGGAAGTCTTCGGAAGCCACAGGACCGTGCCGCCTCTCTCTATCCAGGGACACAACCATGGGCACATGGAACGTCAAGACCATGTACCAGAGCGGCAAGGCCACCCAGATAGCAGCGGAAATGCAAAAGTACAACCTTTCCCTGCTAGGTATCAGTGAAGCCAGATGGACGCAGTCTGGCCAGAAAAGGCTGTTAAGTGGGGAGATGATTCTGTATTCAGGTCACGAAGAGGAGAATGCCCCCCATACAGAAGGAGTAGCATTCATGCTGTCACCAGTGGCACAGAGAGCACTGATGGGCTGGGAACCTCTTGGGCCAAGAATTATCACAGCAGCCTTTAGAACCAAGAAAAAGCTCAAGCTGAACGTCATCCAGTGTTATGCGCCCATTAATGACAGTGACGAGGAAGAGAAACAAGAGTTCTACGACCGACTCCAGAGTGCCGTGGACAAATGTGCGGAGCGAGACATCACCATCGTCATGGGCGATTTTAATGCCAAAATAGGGGAGGACAACACCGGATACGAAGAGGTGATGGGGAGACGGGGACTAGGCTCGGAGATGAGTGAGAACGGGGAGAGGTTTGTAGACTTTTGTGCTCTAAACCGACTTGTCATTGGAGGCAGCATCTTCCCACACAGAAGAATACACAAAGCAACTTGGGTCTCACCTGACCATACAACAGAGAACCAAATAGACCATATCTGCATTAGCAAGAAATTTAGAAGATCCCTTCAAGATGTTCGAGTGAGGAGGGGAGCAGATGTCGCCTCAGACCACCATCTGCTTACCTTAAGAATGAAGCTCAAGCTAAAGAAAAGCCGCACAGAGACAACAAGAAGACAGCGCTATAATGTAGGCCTCCCGAGAGAAACTGGAGTTAGAGAAGAGTTCAAACTGGTGCTGTCCAACCAGTTTCAAGCGCTACAGGAGCTAGTAAATGAAGAGGCAGTCACCACAGAGCAGCAGTGGAAGGCAGTTAGAGAGGCGCTGAACTCAACCTGCAAAGACACTGTAGGGTTCAGGAAACACCATCACAAGGACTGGCTGTCGGCACAGACCTTGAAGAAGATAGAAGTGAGGAAGCAGAAGAAAGCAGTTGTCAACAACAGTCGCACGAGAGCAGCCAAAGCAAGGGCACAGGAGGAATACTCGGAAGCCAACCGCGAGGTGAAGAGGAGTATCAGGGCAGACAAGAGGGCCTACACAGACAGCCTGGCAGCAGAGGCAGAAAAGGCAGCAGGCAGCGGTAACATGAAACAGCTCTACGACATTACCAGAAGATTGTCGGACAAGTATGGCCATACAGAAAGACCAGTAAAAGACAAAGAAGGCAAGCCTATTGCAGACAGAGCAGACCAACTCGACAGATGGGCTGAGTATTTTGAAGAGTTACTGAACAGACCTAGCCCACCCGACCCACCAGACATCCAGCCGGCAGAGACCGACCTACCCATCAGCTGTGACAGACCCAGCCGGGAAGAGATCAGAAGAGCAGTGGCATTTTTGAAGAATGGCAAAGCAGCAGGGCCAGATGGCATCCCAGCGGAGTCTCTGAAAGCAGACCTAGAGACAACAGTGGAGATGCTGTACCCACTGTTTGGAAAGATCTGGGAAGAAGAGGTGATGCCGGCTGACTGGAAGGAGGGGTACCTAATCAAGCTTCCCAAGAAAGGCGACCTCAGCAAGTGTTCCAACTACAGAGGAATCACCTTGCTGTCAGTACCAGGAAAGGTCTTCAACAGGATCATCCTAGAGAGAATGAAGAGCTCCGTTGACCCCCAGCTGAGAGACCAGCAAGCAGGATTCAGGAAGAACCGATCATGTACAGACCAGATCGCCACTCTCCGCATCATCGTGGAACAGTCTCTGGAGTGGAGCTCCCCGCTGTACGTCAACTTTGTGGATTATGAGAAAGCATTTGACAGCGTGGACCGAGAGACTCTGTGGAAACTCCTACGACACTACGGTGTACCCACAAAGCTCGTCCGCCTGATCAAGAGCAGCTATGATGGCATGACACGTCGCGTGATCCACGAAGGGCAGTTCACCAGGGAGCTCCAGGTCAGAACTGGTGTCAGGCAGGGGTGTCTGCTGTCTCCGTTCCTCTTCCTACTGGCCATAGACTGGGTCATGAAGATGACCACAGAGCACAGACGAAGTGGAATACAGTGGACACTGTGGACACAGCTTGACGACCTCGATTTTGCAGACGACTTGGCATTACTGTCCCACACTCATCAACAAATGCAGGACAAGACCACGAGACGTGCTGACATCTCGTCCCAAGTGGGCCTCACCATTCACAAACAGAAAACAAAGACAATGAGGCTGAACGCAACCAGAGAAGAACCAGTCTTGCTTGCTGGCACCCCGTTGGAGGAAGTGGAGTCCTTCACCTATCTCGGGAGCATCATAGACAAAAAAGGCGGCACTGATGCAGATGTCAGAGCACGAATCGGTAAAGCCAGAGCAGCCTTTCTCCAGTTGAAAAAAGTGTGGAGTTCCAAAGAGCTGTCACAACACACCAAAGTCCGGATTTTCAACTCCAATGTAAAAGCAGTTCTCCTATATGGAGCAGAGACTTGGAGATTGACAAAAACCACAGTCAACAGAGTACAGACCTTCATGAACAGTTGCCTTAGAAGAATTTTGAAAATCCACTGGCCAGAGAAGATCAGCAACGTCAGACGCTGGGAGAGAACAGAGCAGATAACAGCAGAGAATGAAATTGGGCGAAGAAGATGGGGATGGATCGGTCACAGTCTGAGAAAGCCAGCTTCCAGTATCACTAGGCAGGCATTGTCATGGAACCCCCAAGGAAAGAGGAAAAGAGGTAGGCTGAGAAACTCCTGGCGTCGAGACCTCCAAGCAGACATCAAGAGACTGGGAACCACCTGGAGTAGAATCGAAGGAGAAGCACAGGACAGGAGTTGCTGGAGGTCTCTCGTCAACGGCCTATACCCGGGTAGGGGTGACAGGCGTAAGTAAGTAAGTTGTCAGACAAGTCAAACTTAAATTGCTTGACTTCTGTATATTTTGTTTGACGCCGCCATGCAGTACACAAAAACAGTGTCACCAAAAAAAATCAAATTTCAAATTAATCACCTCAGCATCTGCCTGTTAGGTAGAAAGTAGACAGAAAAGGAAGTCAGGGAAACTAACACATAAGAAAAAAATTAACTGTAATAAAAGTTTTTATGTCATACCAAACCACCAAAGCTGACTTTTCTAACAGGCAGCAACCAAAACAAGATGCACGGCTGTTTGGTCCAGCGCTAGAACTGCACACTTAGTTTGTTCCAGGCAAGCTGAGAAACTGGGTCACATCTGGTGCTCACGCGCTGCTTCAGCGAGTCTCCCAGCTGTTAGACTGGCTGATAAGCGGGCTTCCCGATAAGTGCAGTACAGCAGGGAAAATGACTACCTTTTGTTTTTCATTACTTTCTTATTTACTGTTCATGTGTGTGATGAAAAACTTTGTTTACTTAAAAGAGGACATTCTGCCCAACACACTGACACCAAACACATTATAGTTGTGACAAACCAGTAGGCAGCAGGATAAGGTGGAAATAAAGAGAAAAGAACCGATTTCACTGTCTGTATTGAGTTTTGTCACAAAATAGATGAAGTTCCAACATCAATAACACAAATACGATACAAACTACATCAAAACGGACTTGCATGTGCTAGAAGTAACATGCCTAGAGTAAGTATGACTTACCAGATCAGAGATACCATGAAAGAGGCCGGAGAGCGGAGGGTGATAGTGTTTGGTGTCGGTGTGTTAAGCAGAATGTCCGTTTTTAAATAAACAAAGTTTTGCATCACACACTTAAACGGTAAATAAGAAAGTCGTGAAAAACAAAAGGTAGCCATTTTCCCTGCTGTACTGCGCTTATCAGGAAGCCTGCTTATCAGCCATCCTGACAGCTAAGAGACTCGCTGCCTCAGTGAGCGAGCACCAGCTGTGACCCAGTTTCTTGGCTCGCCTGGAACAAACTAAGTGGCCGATCTGAAACAGCCGTGGATGGGATGAACCATAACCCACAAAGTCTCTTCTCTCATTATGAGAGCGATAACCCACAATGTCCCTTTTATATGTCGGCTGTCCTCACTGTCAAGGGTTTGTTTACCTGTTGTCTTTGATCTGATTCTGATGTTGAAATATCTCCTACTGAAAAAGCCACGAAGATTGGCATCAATGCATCAGTGAGCTCTACAAGGGGCACAGTGCATACACGTCATTGATTTGAAAATGATGTAGTTTTAGTTTTACTAAATTATATATTTTACGTGATATTTGCTCATCTTTACCTTCTGTACTTGAGAAAAATGATGACAAAACTAGAATTCAATGTACAATTTCAGTCTTTGTATAATGTTATGATTGTGGTTGTGTTGTCTTGTGAGAGCATGCATGTGTTAATTGTAGGAAACGATCCGATATTTATTTGAGTTATCATGGTTACGTAACATGTACCTTTTCAGTGAGATTCTTTATCGTTCATCCATGATAGCGGTTTTGGCTTTGTTATGATACGTTAATTTTAGTCCAGAAGCTTCTAGAAAAGTCGCACGGAGAAGAGCGGTCGATTTTTGTTTTGCGTAGATTAGTTGAGAATGAACCAGAACATTTGAAACAGTCGCGCTGTCTAGTGACCTCGTACATGCGACGTCAAAAGAGTAAGGTACATTTTTGTAACATAGTAGCAAAGCTGCTGGTCATAGTTGTTTACTGTGCGCGTGAAATTAGCAGCCGTTCTTTGCGTGTTGTGAAAAGTCGTAAACGGTTTGCCATATTTTGTGTGATATTATTACATACTGGGATTTGGGGCTGAAATGAGCAGCCGAATTTTTGTAGACAATTTACGTTATTCGAGAAAGTTCTTCTTTTATTAATATTTATGAGTTTCAGTAACGTGTTTCGTTCTGATTGGTTGCGTTGTGTAAATTCATTAGATTATTCTAGAAAGTTTTTATACTATAAAAACTTCGTGCTGGGAAGCACGGAAGTACATTATCTTGCATTGTCAGTAGAAGAGACACGCAGTTTATCGTAGGTACATGGCCCGTATAGCTATATAGGGTGTACATTGTGAGAGACTCAGCGTTGAATGAGAAACTTTGTGTCACCAGTGTGGACATTTGCAGGAGACATTGTATCAGTGTTAGTGCATTTGGGAATGCATTGTGTGGAGATCGCATCGCTGAATTAAAATATTGTTGGAACTGTTACTCCAGTATTGGGTACATCCTTAAGCCACATGTGACGGGTTTCAGCTGAATGAAGTTTATTTAGAAGAACCTTACATGCGTGCGTCTGGTGGGTTTATCATACTACGACTACGACCCCACCACGTAACATATAATTTGTGTGGAGTTAGGTTGACTTTACCTAGATACATGATTTTCTACTGTACATGCGCATGCTCTTCTGACAGCGTTTTTACATAATTTCATATTTTAGGTGATATGAGTTTCACTTTCACTTCAAGACTTGAGATAATGGTGAGAAAACTAGAATTTCAAGGTACAATTTCAGTCATGCTATAATTTGTGTGATATCAGGTTGACTTTATCGAGCTACATGATATACTGTACTAAGTACACCTGCACGCTCTTCTAAAAGTGCATCGATGTGTGTGTGTGTGTGTGTGTGTGTGTGTGTGTGTGTGTGTGCGTGCGTGCGTGCGTGCGTGCGTGCGTGCGTGCGTGCGTGCGTGCGTGCGTGCGTGCGTGCGTGCATTTCAAACATCTCCAAGAGGCATAGATCCTCAAGCACCCTCCGGATCCAGGCACATGAAGATCTAAGCCTGTTGGAGATGCACGCATGCGAGAGAGAGAATTATATCATATTTAGAGTATTGCGTCAATGTCTGTGTGTTGACGGAGTTGCTTCTTTTACATCACCGCCACCGTCTGACTTTCTCCAGAAGTCAAGTTTTTTAACTGTTTTAATTTTTTTCGGAAAAGAATTAATTTTTTACTGAAGAAGCTGAAAGGTTTCAAAGCTGGCTAATGAACTCATCCAATGTCTTTCTCCAATCTAGCCATATCCAAAATTTCAAGTGAATATGACAAAAATTACGGACTCTAATGCGGTACAACTGACTTTCTATAAACGGGTCTTTTAACCCTTTAATGAGACAAGCAATGGTAATATGCTCGGAGGCTGTCCTAGGCACCCCTTGAACAAAACACTTCTCCAAGTTTCAAGCTTGTATGTACACAAACATCGGAGATTCTTGTGTTTACATACATACGCACACACACACACACGGCATCTTCCGCCAAAAGTACGTTCTGCAACGAAGTTAGCATAACTAGACATGACATCATTTTTAAGTCCCTTCTATTTATAGAAGGGACTTTTAGGATGGGTTGCGGTGGGGAAAAAGAAAAACGCATGTGACCTCCAAACAATATGGTAGACTTTGGGATGAAATTCTCATCTTGTTCAATAGGAGATATTTCAACATCATAATCAGGTCAGAGACAAAAGGCAGACTCCTGACAGTGAGGACAGCTCTCATATAGAAGGGACTTGTTATCTGGTTACTTTAGATGTTCAGCCCAGCATGTCTTTGTTGTCACGGGCATTCTTTTGAAACTGCTCTGCTGCGACCCATCCTAAAAAGTCTCTTCTATAAATAGAAGAGACTTAATGACTAGTACTTGTAGAAGCAGTAAATGCACACGAAAGTGCACAATTAAGAGATCGTAACGTTCTACATAAGAAAAAGGTGAAATGCACAAAGTAGCAGTATCTGAATACATTGATAGTTTTAAGCAGGCAAATGCAAAACATGCAAATTTTGTGAAATCAGGAGCATTCTCTGGTTTAGTTTGCATGCAGAAAGGTAATAGTTTGTTATAAGCAAAGTTGACAGTGCCATGGGGACTGTTTAATAGATTTATTATATCCAAAGTTTTGCTATATCTGACTTTGTTATAAGCGACTTAATTTTACAGGGACAAAGAACACATTGGCCGGGACCTCCCCCAAAAGCTTTTGTTATATCTGAGTTTTGATACATCAGACCTTGTTATAAGCGAAGTCCTTCAGACATTTTTATAAATCATATCGGACTCCTAAATCACAATAACGTATGTATTGCTCCAGAATATGAAGTGTGTGTATGCATCAGGGTGAATAAATCACTTGTTTGCTCAAGTCTGCTATGCCGTGTGTGCAGCCACCACAGACATAGGATGATCATTCATAACCGGGGGGGGGGGGGGGGGGGGGGGGGGGGGGGGGGGGGGGGGGGGGGGGGGGGGGGGCAGTCCACGGCGTCAGACTTTTTTTTGTCTAGTAAGTCGCTGCTAATTTGGGCGGACCATTTGGGGTTCCTTCTCTGGGTACTCTGGCTCTTCCTCCCCACAAGTTTGGTATCAGTTTCAGCCCACTTAATCAAATTTCAAATAAAATTGATTTAAATTTTTTAAAAACTCAGTAGCTCGCTTGAGCTTGCCCTTAGCACCATGTGAATGTTCTGTGTACAGTGTGTGAGTGAATGCGCGTGATTCACATGAGTGTGCTTGCTATGTTCAGTTCACAGAGGCGCATTGAGCCGATTTTCAATTGGGATAAAGCAACTGTATAATGCGCAGATTTATTTATTTAACTGGTCACCTCAACACCAGTATTAGTTAATAGCACCAACTGAGAATCCAGCATACAGTTGAGTCATGTTATTTAGATTTTCCGATTTTCCTACACAAATCTACATGAAACACAGAAATCCTACTTCAAAGATTCCCAGGACATATTGTTTTTGATTTTCTTCAGGTGTTTTATTAGCCGTAGCACCCCCCCCCCCACCCACCCCCCACCCCAATCCCTGAAATAAAACAAACCCAAACAAAATGTTTTTCTATCCTGCAGTCAAGTCAAAGGGTCTATTTTGTGTTCGCCTGCCCCACTTTCGATCTCACCCGATCGTGTGCCCCAATGCCCATGTGAAAAGTTAAAATTGAATGCAGCCATCTTACAAATTAAAACTCCTGCTACTCAGTGACGATGCACCCCATTGTGCAGAAGACTCTAAATCTAATCTAAAGGAGAATCTAAATAACATGACTCGACTGTATGCTAGATTCTCTGATGGTGCTATTTACTTCTATCCGTGTTAAGAAGTGACCAGCTAAGCAACGAACATCAAGTGCCTGTAGAAGACACATACCGAAGTAGTGTGTAGGCCTATGCCTGTGTGGGTCTATTGTGGCTGTTCCAGCATATCAACCTCCCCCTAGCTCCATTTTGAAGGAAAGCAATGCTTTTTCAGCTTTCTTTTCTTTTCTCAATGTGCTCGAGGGAACAGAAGACGCAGCGATATAATCGGATCCCGACACAAGACTGGACCCTGCAAGGATTTGAAGCAATCATACGTGACATCAATAACACCGCATCAGGAATACTGCAAGGATTTGAAAGCGTTCATACTAGACATCTATAACACCGCGTCAGGAATACTGCAAGGGTTTGAAAGCGACCATACTGGACATCTATAACACCGCGTCAGGAATACTGCAAGGGTTTGGAAGCGACCATACTGGACATCAATAATGCCGCGTCAGGACTACAGTTACATGCATGGACTACACGGATAACATGTCCTTATGTAAGGATTTAAATGCGACACACTGGGAGGAAGACACCAAGAAATGGACTGAGAATTGTAGGCCGGTTCCCTGATGAGTAAATCGGAGCCTGTAGTTACTAACTACGAATACTGATCGAAACGCCCCCGAGTGCTTCACATTCTTCTGCTCGGACATTTTGAGGCGTCGGGACCAGAGTGACAGGATGCATACCTGGGTGGGACCGGTCTTGCTTTCCTACCACAGGGACCAGAGTGACCGGATGCATACCTGGGTGGGACCGGTCTTGCTCTTTTACCACTGGATTGAAGGTGCGTAGCACCGACCTGACTAGGACCCGTGAATAGCCACCCGATTTTTTTAGGGTCGTTTGCTATCCTCAGCAATGTGCAAAACCGGTCACTTTTGGTTTCACCTACGCCTCGCTTTCAAATCCTGGCATATTATGCCCACTTCATTCTCCTTTCACTCGGACTGTGCGAACAGGAAAAATATCGCATCTTCATTGCTCTACTGGACCATCAAGATTGAATCGACAAACACAGGAAGGGACTAAGCGTAATACAGCTGCCCACCATCACTCATCTTCAATTCGCGGCCAGAATGATGATGCAATCAGGATGACGCCACCGCTATCGGCCCCGGCCACGCGCGCACCGTTAGGAGTGGCCACGCTTCAATGCACACAACCCCAACCTCAGGCTCACCGTCCTGAGGGGATCGGAACACTGATTCAACAAAGCAGAGAGCGCCTCTTAAATAAGAGGAGATAGCTCATATCAGTGCCGGTAAAAGAGCAATCCAGCTAGCTCACTTTCTAGCAAACACTTACGGGAGACGGACGTGTCATGACAGATGTTTACTCTAAGCATCCAGATATACACCATCAACAGACAACTACCTCTCCGATTTCCACGTCTATACGGCTGACAGAGATATAGCATACTACAAAAATGGACTGGCCGACATAGAAGATGGACTCCACCTGCAACCAAGGTCACAAGACGCTATCTCACACGGACAGCGGGCGATCAGTCCGACCACGACAGCCGACCAATGGGATTCGACCATACGTCATCGGCACGCGCGCTGCACTAAGCCGCTCTGCCCTCACACCCAGCAAAGCCTCATTCGAAGCGAGACGACGAAGGAAACAACAGCTGCCAGCCCTAACTCCGCCAGAAACGGGGATCAAGACCCAAGACATCTATGTCAACGGAGAACTACAAAGAAGAAGAAAGTCATCGATGGTTTCCCACACCTGAAACAGGGTGGTTGAGACCCATTCCCCACGCCTGATAAGGGGTGGATGGAACGACTGAATACAACCAAGAAACCACAAGCAAGAAGGAGCTCTTCGACCATTCTCCCACACCTATAATAGGGTGGTTGAGACCCACTCCCACACCTATAATAGGGTGGTTGAGACCGACTCCCACACCTATAATAGGGTGGTTGAGACCCACTCCCACACCTATAATAGGGTGGTTGAGACCCACTCCCACACCTATAATAGGGTGGTTGGAACGCACTCCCCACACCTGAGAAAATGTGGATGGAACGAAAATCACCAATTAACACCACACGATCGACAAGCTAGAACAAGCGACAAACTACACTACGATCCTTTTTTTCTGCTACTTTAACAAGACACGTGTGAGCCAGCTACTCAACTGAGGCCAACAATCGGCCCTGCACCCCCACGGCAAAACCCTCTACTGAAGTGACATCTGTCATGAATCGCTACACGCTATGACGTCACTACTGTTTGCTAAAAGACTTATCTCCCGCCAACGAGAAAGGCAAGCCACTTTGTCTACAACACGGACTAAGAATAGAGGAAACGGACATTGTCTACTTCACACCGACCACAAAACTACGCAGCACCAACTTTAATCTACAACAACTGGTCACAAAGAACTCGTTCTAAAGCGCACAAAAGTGAAAGGAGGACTGGAACGCTCGCAACAAGCGAGGCCAACTATTCTGTGAAGCACTCGAAGTATTGAAGGCCCTTCTACAACGACAAAACCCGGCACCTACCACCAAAACGGTATACAATTCAGGCGGCCCAACACGCCAACGGCAACAACAGCAATCAACGAAACGACAGCCACACCAAAACAGCAGCAACAGCTACTACAATAAGCTGATTTTAAAGCACCAACTGTGAGATATGCACCACGGCAACACTGCGTACCACCTACACAGAGGACAATACTAGAAACACTAGTCTGTCGTATGGAAGGCAACACAGCCGCACAAACAACCGGCATCGTCTACAAACACGAATACACGAAGAATCAACAACAACAACAACGACACTCAGTCTGGGATTGATCCGTCAAAACGGACGGATTAATAAACAAAGAATATGACTCCCACGTCGATACACGCAAACTCCGCCCAACGGTTCCTTGTATCTTATCGCGGCTAAGCCCCGCTGAGCAGGAAATGATCTTGGAACGGACAGGCACAAGCGCCGAGGGAACAGAAGACGCAGCGATATAATCGGATCCCGACACAAGACTGGACCCTGCAAGGATTTGAAGCAATCATACGTGACATCAATAACACCGCATCAGGAATACTGCAAGGATTTGAAAGTGTTCATACTAGACATCTATAACACCGCGTCAGGAATACTGCAAGAGTTTGAAAGCGACCATACTGGACATCTATAACACCGCGTCAGGAATACTGCAAGGGTTTGGAAGCGACCATACTGGACATCAATAATGCCGCGTCAGGACTACAGTTACATGCATGGACTACACGGATAACATGTCCTTATGTAAGGATTTAAATGCGACACACTGGGAGGAAGACACCAAGAAATGGACTGAGAATTGTAGGCCGGTTCCCTGATGAGTAAATCGGAGCCTGTAGTTACTAACTACGAATACCGATCGAAACGCCCCCGAGTGCTTCACATTCTTCTGCTCGGACATTTTGAGGTGTCGGGACCAGAGTGACCGGATGCATACCTGGGTGGGACCGGTCTTGCTCTTTTACCACTGGATTCGAAGCGAGACGACGAAGGAAACAACAGCTGCCAGCCCTAACTCCGCCAGAAACGGGGATCAAGACCCAAGACATCTATGTCAACGGAGAACTACAAAGAAGAAGAAAGTCATCGATGGTTTCCCACACCTGAAACAGGGTGGTTGAGACCCATTCCCCACGCCTGATAAGGGGTGGATGGAACGACTGAATACAACCAAGAAACCACAAGCAAGAAGGAGCTCTTCGACCATTCTCCCACACCTATAATAGGGTGGTTGAGACCCACTCCCACACCTATAATAGGGTGGTTGAGACCGACTCCCACACCTATAATAGGGTGGTTGAGACCCACTCCCACACCTATAATAGGGTGGTTGGAACGCACTCCCCACACCTGAGAAAATGTGGATGGAACGAAAATCACCAATTAACACCACACGATCGACAAGCTAGAACAAGCGACAAACTACACTACGATCCTTTTTTTCTGCTACTTTAACAAGACACGTGTGAGCCAGCTACTCAACTGAGGCCAACAATCGGCCCTGCACCCCCACGGCAAAACCCTCTACTGAAGTGACATCTGTCATGAATCGCTACACGCTATGACGTCACTACTGTTTGCTAAAAGACTTATCTCCCGCCAACGAGAAAGGCAAGCCACTTTGTCTACAACACGGACTAAGAATAGAGGAAACGGACATTGTCTACTTCACACCGACCACAAAACTACGCAGCACCAACTTTAATCTACAACAACTGGTCACAAAGAACTCGTTCTAAAGCGCACAAAAGTGAAAGGAGGACTGGAACGCTCGCAACAAGTGAGGCCAACTATTCTGTGAAGCACTCGAAGTATTGAAGGCCCTTCTACAACGACAAAACCCGGCACCTACCACCAAAACGGTATACAATTCAGGCGGCCCAACACGCCAACGGCAACAACAGCAATCAACGAAACGACAGCCACACCAAAACAGCAGCAACAGCTACAACAATAAGCTGATTTTAAAGCATCAACTGTGAGATATGCACCACGGCAACACTGCGTACCACCTACACAGAGGACAATACTAGAAACACTAGTCTGTCGTATGAAAGGCAACACAGCCGCACAAACAACCGGCATCGTCTACAAACACGAATACACGAAGAATCAACAACAACAACAACGACACTCAGTCTGGGATTGATCCGTCAAAACGGACGGATTAATAAACAAAGAATATGACTCCCACGTCGATACACGCAAACTCCGCCCAACGGTTCCTTGTATCTTATCGCGGCTAAGCCCCGCTGAGCAGGAAATGATCTTGGAACGGACAGGCACAAGCGCCGAGGGAACAGAAGACGCAGCGATATAATCGGATCCCGACACAAGACTGGACCCTGCAAGGATTTGAAGCAATCATACGTGACATCAATAACACCGCATCAGGAATACTGCAAGGATTTGAAAGCGTTCATACTAGACATCTATAACTCTCTCTTGGCTTGACTTCGCGAACGAAGATTTTATAGGAGTTGCCCACGACGTCTGCAGGCTTGTTCGTGGCTGCGGAGGCCAATCCGAGACAGGCAGGTTCGACCGCAGTGGCTGCAGGGGAAGGTCTGGCCAGGGTTCTGAGCTGCGGCATCTCTGTTTTTTCTCCTGACATCTATAACACCGCGTCAGGAATACTGCAAGGGTTTGAAAGCGACCATACTGGACATCTATAACATCAATAATGCCGCGTCAGGACTACAGTTACATGCATGGACTACACGGATAACATGTCCTTATGTAAGGATTTAAATGCGACACACTGGGAGGAAGACACCAAGAAATGGACTGAGAATTGTAGGCCGGTTCCCTGATGAGTAAATCGGAGCCTGTAGTTACTAACTACGAATACCGATCGAAACGCCCCCGAGTGCTTCACATTCTTCTGCTCGGACATTTTGAGGCGTCGGGACCAGAGTGACCAGATGCATACCTGGGTGGGACCGGTCTTGCTCTTTTACCGCAAGTTGATTTTTTAACTTTACTTGAAAAAAAATTAAATCATTTTGTCCATTTTATTCTTGAAAGTCTGCTTTTGCTGTAAAGAGGAAGTCAAGGCTAGGAGGTTGAGGCGGTCCGTGGCACAGCAGTAAAAGTGCCTGCCACCAATGCTAGAGGTGCGAGATTCGATACCCGGTTCCGGTGTCAGACTTTTCTCCTCTAGTGTCACCGTTAATTCAGGCGGAATGTCGGGAGTTCTTTCTCCGGGTACTCTGGCTCTTCCTCCCCCACGACTTTGGTTATCAATTTCAGCTCACTTAAGCAAATTCAAATATAAACGATTTGAATTTCCAAAACTTCAGTAGCTCACTTCCGCTTGCCCTTAGCACCGCGTGAATGTAGTGTGTGAGTGAATGCGCGTGATTCACGTGAGCGTGCTTGTTGGGTTCAGTTCGCGGCGGCGCTTTGAGCCGATTTTCAATTGGGATAAAGTGCCTATTTAATGCACTAATTTATTATTTATTTATTTTATCGTTGATATCGGACAGGTCAAGTCTGACATCACCTTAATCAGTACTGCTGTTAGCCAATCAGGCGCCATCACTGCTCTCAAATGAGCAAAATAAATTACATCCAATGCATATCATAACCGATCTTGGTGTAAGCAAAGTCAACTGTAGTTTCAGGGACCCTGTTCTAGGACAACAAATCAAAATGAAATCTAGGAGTCCAGCTTTTTTGTGGTAGCCCAAACAGTTTTATGTGTTAAATTTGACAAATCTGCATTTGTCAGAAACATGACTCTGCCTCGCCCAATAAGAAATCTCCTTGCATCTGATGACAGGCGAGTGGATTTAGTCCTCCCTGTAGTTTAGTTCTGCAGCCTGAAGTTGGATGCTTACCAGTTTGTTTCCTCTCCTGATCTCTTGTAGCACCTCTTTGATCTTGAAGCCTCCAAAGGACTCAAATGTCCACTGAGTAAGTTTTGGTGAATATTGCTGTAACAAAGAACAAAAAAATCAACTATTCTGCTTACGATTGCTGAAAATGTGATGGTGATTGACACTTTCTGTGATTCTGTCAATATACAAAATACATCACAATCATGTCAAGAAAACATTACAAATTCTAGTTCATGTGCTTATGACAATATTAGTTTTTTTTAAACTGTGTTGCTAGACATCGAACCCTGTAGTCCTGAGTAGAGGTGCACGGTATTACCGTATACCGGTATTATATCGGTTCGGAAGCCTCTCGATACGGTCCGGGAAGGGTCGATATACCACAAATTGCAATAGAAAACGAAAGTAAACTTTTTTCTTTTATAAACCGAAAGTAAACGTTTTTTCCTAGAACAAAGAAGCAGTTCCGTGAAAGTGCGGCAGACAAAGGCACAATGGCTGAAAGCGAGTACACGATTGTGGCAAATGATAAAGCAAAGGCCCCTATATGGAAGCACTTTGGAGTCAGAAAAAGAAAAAATGACGGTTCGATAGTGGAGAATATGGCGGTGTGCTTGACCTGCAATGGCGATGTAAAAACTGCTGGTGGAACCTCCAACATGAACACCCACATCAGGAGACACCATCCACAGTTATTGATTACCACACAGACGGAAACCTCACAGAGTGAGCAGCCCCCAAAGAAACAACAGCGCCAGCAGACCCTTGCGGGAGCTTTTCAGATCCTGGCGAAAAAGGCAAAGTATCCTACAAATTCTCCTCGTGCAAAGGCCATCACAAACCAAATTACGCTGTTCCTCATTAAAGATTTGCGACCTTACAAGTTGGTGGAGAGCAAGCACTTCCGAAGCCCGATTGAAGCACTCGACGACCGTTACCAGGTTCCTTCTCGTAACCACTTTTCAGAGCTGGCTATCCCTGAGATGTACAAAAACATGAAAGCCAAGGTGATTGATGACCTTCAGAAAGCCGAACAAGTAAGTTATAGTATGATACTGCATGCGTATAAAGTTGTGCATGTTAAAGATTTTTTCTCAAGTAGCGGTTCAATGAAGGTGTGTGTGTGGGGGTGGGCTTGCTATATCTGTCGTCTGCAGAATCAGTCAAATAAATCTGAAATTTTCACTTTGAAAGTCTTGATTATAATTAAATTGCCAGTCTGTCTATAACAAAGTAAGTCCTGTAAATAAATTACGAGCGTACTAGCACTGAAATTGAAAGGTGATATACTGATAAATCACAACGAGGATGCAAAATAATAGACGTGAATTCCGGTGCAGGTAACTGTGACTACAGATGGATGGACCTCCAGAGCAACAGACTCCTACGTCACTGTCACTGCTGTGTTGGTGGTTGATTGGCAGATGTGAACTATGTGCTACAAACAAGACCAATGCCTGAGAGCCATACAGGTAATACAGGTCTCTCTCTTTCTCTCTCTCCGTGTGTGGTGTGTGTATGCATGCGTGCGTGTGTGTGTGTGTGTGTGTGTGTGTGTGTGTGTGTGTGTGTTGTGATAAAAGCTGTAAAACAAAAAAATCAACATTTAGGAACGATTGTGAGTTTTTTTTCTCCTTTTGTGTACATTTAAAATAACTATAATTGATTTTTTTATTTCATCTGTTACAGCTGAAAACATCACCAGGGTCATCACAGAAGCAATCAAAGAATGGAAACTGCCGGGTGTGCTGGGTCTCACACTTGTGTTGGACAACGCATCAAACATGGTCAAGGCTGGAAAGCTGCTGCAATGCCATATGCACTTGGGATGCTTTGCACAAAGGTTGAGTACCTTGCAGTTCAGAAGGCGCTCAAGGTGGATGGAACCGCAGCCATATTGAGTAGAATCAGGTGGATATCTACCTTCTTTCACAGGAGTCATTTGGCTTCCAACCTTCTCCATGCAAAGGCAGAACTGCTTCAACTGAAGGCAAAAAAGCTGAAGGTTGATGTTTGTATCAGGTGGAACTCCGCCTTTGACATGCTGTCACGATTTCTGTACCTGCAGGATGCTGTCGTAGCTGTGATTCGCTCCAAAGAACTGAGCTATCTCAAAGAGCGTGACATCACGAGTCTGAATGACGAGGAGGCCGCCGCCGCACATGAACTTGAAGCTTTTCTGAAACCTCTGAAGGACATGACGACCTTCATGTGCACGGAGGAGATGCCGACTTCATCTGTGATCATGCCCCTTCTTGAGAGTCTGCTTGGCGAAAAAGGACATCTTCGCCCAAAGCCAGACAACTCCATGTCTGTCCAGCAAATGAAGGCTATCATGGCAGCAGATCTGGAGGGCCGGTATGCAGAACAGAGAGAGATGTTGCAGACAATTTCAGCTTTGGACCCGCGCTTCAAGTCTTTCTCCTACATGGCACCAGAACAACGCGATGGCATCTTCCGCAAACTCACTGACGTCACAGTGAGCTTGCACACAAAACCCAAGACCGTCGAAGCAGTCAAAGCAGATCCTGGAACTTCAGCAGAACCTGGAACTTCAGCCACCCCCAGTCCGCCAGCTCTTGATTAGCATGCCCATAATGTTGAGGTTCTTGAGGAGATCCAAGAAGAGCATTTTGTAAAGACAGAGAGGCCCGAGGACGAACGGAAGTACGAGAGCAAAGGAGCGTGCCTACTTGACTCCCTCCTGGCAGATGTCTTTGTCACACATGTCGAGCCGAGCAAGACCACCTACCAGCAGGGAGCTGAAGAAGTCAAGAAGTATCGAGAGGAGAAATCGATTGGCATGGCGGAGAACCCACTCTTGTGGTGGAAACAGAATGAGTACCGCTTCCCTCTGTTGGCTAGGGTGGCGAGGATTTACCTCGCCATCCCGGCTACGAGTGTGCCCTCTGAAAGGGTGTTTTTGACAGCTGGGGACATTCTGACCAGCCAAAGGGCTACCCTGAACCCTGAGCATGTGGACAAGCTCCTCTTTCTGAAAAAGAACTTGTAAAGTCATGCACTGTTCTTTTCAGAAAGTGGAGACTGTCCTACTGATATGGCTGCCATGCCTAATCGTTTTCGTACAGTTCAATAATTAAAAAAAAAAATTAAAAAAGAAAAAAAGCATTAAAAAGTTTCTCTTAGTAGGAGTGTAATTTTCATATTCTGTTTTTTGGGGGGTTTTTTTGGTTGTTTTTTTGTTATCCATCCAGAAAGTCTACGTCTGTAGGTTTCATTTAATGATTCAGTGGGGTTTTTTCCCCATAGTATTTGTTTACCTGATTTTGTATTCAAAGTGAACACTGAATAATTAAAGTTTGTTTATAAAAAAAAAACGATCACTGGTGTGTTTGAGTCTGTCTTTTCTCATTTTGTTTAAACTTCTTCATGCATTCTTGTATGTACAAGTGGCCAGATTGTCATCAAATTACATGGGATCGGGGACGGCGGTATACCGTTGGAAAATATCGGTACTGGCAAAAAATATCGCGGTATATCGCGGTACGGCCGTCTTCACGGTACACAGCTCTAGTCCTGAGTGATGTCAAATTAATGACTGTTCCCAGAAGGCCCGAGGGGTACAATTGTAAATTTGATCTCCCAAAGGCCTACAATGGTCACTGTCCAACGACACAGCTTGAAATAACAAATGTTTTATCCTCTGCAAAATTCACAAAAGACAAATCTTAACTCATTCTGCCCACAACACACCATAGCAACATATGGCTTGAACATGATAGTTCAAGGGCATGGTGGCAGAACAGCCTGGCGCCTATATTGTAATGCAGTCCTCAGAGGATAACTCCAAATGTGTGTATTTCATACCTCAGCACAAGGAGTTAATAATTTCATGAATGAAGTTGGTAATGATCACGCTCCATACCCCCTTACTAAAACGATCAAGTGATCATGACAAAACAAGTGGCATAGCAGTCTCTTAGCAGACTCACCCATAAACTGGGCCTCCGATAATAGGGCCAAGCAAATGCAAAATGTGATCTTGGATAATTTGACCTATGCCATGTGACTAAGTCCAAACAATTCTGTTGTTACAAACATTACTCACGAAAAATGTTATTTAGATTTATAGATGTGTTTATTTTTTATTTTTTAGATAGCAACAAAACATGATGAATGGAATTCTTTCTTTTTCTTGCACTACCCAAAGGAAGATATGTAATTGTCTTGACTGTTCAATGTAGCACAGGGTAACCCTCTTCCATTGTGACCTATTACTGAGTACGCGTGTGATGCACTTGGTCACAAGCTGTGGAGACCCAATTACCATTCACATGAAATTCACAAAAGCAAGTTGCATCCTACATCCCACTAAAAAGATTGGCCAGCAAGCTAGAGGTAATCATGCTATTTTCAAACAAATAGCTAAAACGTCTTACTTCCCTTAGGTTGGGCAGACAGAAAACTGTGCTTGATTTCCAGCTGAGCCGGAATTTATTATATAGTTCATTTCATGCATGATCATATTTTGCCATTCCTGGGCCCACCAAAGCCATGATTTTCGAACCAGTCAACTGAAACAGCAGCTCAAAAATTCATAACTAACTTATGAAAAGACCTAGGATCCTGCAAGAACTGGCGCGGCATCATGCTACTGTCAGTACCTAGCAAAGTACTGACCTGCATTATTATCCTCGACTGGCTGAAAGACACAGTGGAAGAAAAACTTAGACCAGAACAAGCTGGCTTCAGGAAAGACAAGTCGTGTACAGATCAAATAGCAATGCTCCGAACAATCCTTGGAGTGGCAGTCGATACTGTACCTCAACTTTATCGACTTTCGCCAAGCGTTCGATAGTGTAGACAGGGAAACATCTGGCAGCTCCTCCATCACTATGGAATCTCTCAAAGCTTCACTACCCTGATCCAGCAACTTTATGAAGGCACCACCTGCCAAGTTATCCACAATGGCAAACTGACAGAGGACTTTGAGGTGAAAACAGGAGTCCGACAAGGGTGCATGCTCTCCCCAATGATCCTCCTGATAGTGGTCGGCTGGGTGATGCGACAGGCAACTAAAGCAGGAAAAAACGGAATCCAGTGGTCCCTCAATCAGTTCCTTGAGGACCTGGACTTTGCGGACAACGTGTGCCTGATGTCCCAGAAATGCCGACATATGCAACAGAAAACCGATAACCTGGCCCAAGAAGCATCCAAGACTGGACTGCAGATCAACCTGGAGAAGACTGAAACCATGACCCTGTTCAAGAAGCAACAGAAGCTAATCACCCTTGGAGACAGCGAGCTGAAAGAAGTTACCTCTTTCACTTACCTGGGCAGCATTGTATCAGCAACAGGTGGTTCTGACGAGGACATCAAAGCCAGAATCGGGAAAGCAAGATATGCCTTTATTACCCCGAGACCAGTCTGGAGGTCAACATCCCTGTCGGTCCGCAACAAGCTACGAATTTTTCAACAGCAACGTTAAGTCTGTCCTCCTCTATGGCTCAGAGACCTGGAGGGTCACCAACACCCTAACCAACAAGCTCCAAGTATTCATCAACGGCTGCCTTCGCAACATACTGAAGATCAGGTGGACAGACAAAACAAAGAATACCGATTTGTGGCAGTGGACAAACCAAGATTCCATCAACCAACAGATTGCCAGGCGGAAATGGCGATGGATAGGACACACCCTGTGGAAACCCCCACAGGACATCACCCGGCAGGCTTTGCAGTGGGACCCCCAGGGAAAGAGATGGGTCGGTCGCCCTAAGACCACCTGGAGGCGATCCTGTGAAGAGGAAATGAAGAGCTGCAACCTGTCGTGGGGTGAACTGAAAAAGGCTGCCCAGAATCGAGTGTTCCACGAGGAATCCAAGAAATTAAGCAACTTATGAAAGATTTTTTCAACCTTAATTCACTGTCTACAGATTATTGTCAAAACCCTGAAATAGCGCATGTTTGTTTGTTAGAACTATGGTTTGTTAGAAACGTTAGGAATTTTATATTAATTATTACGCGGTGAGTCGGACGGAATGCACTGGCCTTTGTTGTGGATGATTTAAACAACCACAAAGTGCACCGTTATTTCTGAAACATATTAATTGTTTTTCCTTTGGATGTCATACTTTTGATATCATACTGATACTGAGATTATCAATGTGCAGTGTGGTTTCAGCAGTGAAATAAAGGCAAGACTTTATCTTATTGCATGAAGCCAGTCTGTGCGTCTTTTCTATCGACAGTTTATGTGATGGATCTATGTAGTCATCTCAGCAGTGACTAAACCTGACCCAAACTCATGTAAAATGGAATAATTTGTTCATGTCGTGGTAAAAGACTGTGTATATGCAGATCGTGAAGCTAGACACTTTGCAAGAACTTACAGCAGCCACATGCTCAGTACATTCCTATGTTTCTTGTAGCCGAGTCGGTAGGGGTACAATGGTTTCTGTAACCCTGCCATTGTTAAGAACAACAGCAAAGTGACCGGTCATGTGACATGAGGATGAAAACAATATTAGACATTTAGAACTTTGTTATTCTGAGCCTTGTAGGTCTGAGGGAGGTCAAATTAAGGACTGTAGCCACGAAGGCCGAAGGCCTGAGGGGAACAATCGTTAATTTGACCTCCAGAATTTGTTTTTATCCTCTACAAAATTTGTGTTAAAAAAATCATCAATAATTTCAAGAATGTTTGTGAAAATAATCGCTCCCCTACTCCACTTTCTCGAATGAGCCATTGTTGAAACACCTAATGTAGCAGTCTCTAACAGACTAGCTCAGAGACTGGGCCGCCTATAGGGCCAGGCAAACACAGAGTGCCATCCTTGGGCAAACTGATCTATGCACTGTGCTGGTGATCTGGATGTAAATGTAAAGCTTTTTTCCCCAAACATTACACGTGAATAATATTGGTCATTTAGATTTATTTAATAAGCTGTGCTTCGACTTCCAGCTCAGCAAGAAAATTTCATATCCTTCATATATTCCCAGAACTTGCAGCGTGTTCATTTTTTCCTCCGCGTTTCTTTTAACCCTGTTAGTCAGCCTACAGTGTTTTTTTAACCCCTGCTCATTGTCAGGAATGACAGCAACACAATTGGTTGTGTGACACGAGGATGAAAACAATATATATTTATATAATTTTTATTAAACTGTTTTGTCAGAAAACAAAATGAGTGGGGTATGTGAGAGTGCCATTCTTTTTTCTGAACAAAATCAGAATCCCAACACGGTAAACAAGTATGCAGTACAAACTAAAGGCTAAAAACTACGCCAAGAAAAGTGTCACTTGCTGTCGAGAGGAAAAAACTTTTATTTATTGTATAGTCAGGGGCCGTTCGGAGGGTGGGCATGGGGGGGAGGTTCGGCTCTTTTACGTTTGTGGTTGTGTTATTCTTTGAGAGCATATGTGTGTTAATAGTATATAAGAAGTATGTGTGTACATTGTATGAGAGATGCAGTGTGTCAAAAGTGTTGATGCATTATAGAGGAGCCAGTGTATCAGTGTTGGTGCATTTGTGAATGCATTGTGTGGAGATCGCATCGCTGCAATAAAATATTGTTGGAACTGTTACTCCTGAGTGGTCTACAACCTTGTGCCATGTGTGTCGAGTTGCAGCTGAGCAATGTTTCTTTACAAGAACCCTACGTGCGTGCATCTGGTGTGATTGTATCATACACGACTACGACTACCACGTAACATTTTGGCACCTCCGACGGGACTTCTTCAGTTGGCTCAGTGGAAAGGGTAGCCAGAAACAACAGCCAGCAGTGAAACGCTGAGATGGCGACATCGGAAATTGAGACATTCCTGAGAATTGGAAAGGAATGTGGACTGGAGGGAGCTCAACTCGTCAAGTTTGTAAAGGAGAGGGAAAAGAGAAGAGACTAGAAGAAAAGGAGAAACTGAAGAGAGAGAAGAAAAGAGACTGGAGAGAGAAGAAAGAGCCAAAAAGCGTGAAATCAAGAAACTCGAAATTGAGCGAGAAGAGGCAGATCGGCAGTGACAACATGAAATTCAGCTCAAGAGAATGGAATTAAAGGCACAGAGCCAGAGGACAACTGAAGCAGCAGCTTTAGCCAGCAGAGAGCAAGCAGCCCGTGCGCCAAAACTACCACCTCTTTTTTGCAGAAAATTCAGATAAAATGGACACTTCCCTGGAGCGGTACGAGCGCTTCGCAAGCAGCAACAACTGGAATCAAGAGACTTCGGCCATCAAACTGAGCGCACTTCTAACCAGCAAAGCGCTTGAGTTCTACACCCGCCTGCCAAGAGAAGAAGCCGATGATTATGCGAAGTTGAGAGCTGCCCTGCTGAGACAGTACAACTTCACTGAAGAGAGTTTGTTATGTGGTAGAGTTGTAGTCGTAGTATGATAAACACACCAGACACACGCACGTAAGGTTCTTTTAAATAAACTTAATTCAGCTGCAACCCATCACACGTGGCTTAAGGATGTAGGCTACACTGGAGTAACAGTTCCAACAATATTTTAATTTAGCGATGCGATCTCCACACGATGCATTCCCAAATGCACCAACACTGATACAATGTCTCTTCTGCAAATGTCAACACTGGTGACACAAAGTTCCTCACACAACGTACACCACCGTTACGCTGCGCTTCTCAAAATGTACACCCTATACGGGTCACGTACCTATGATAAACTGTGTGTCCCTACAACTGACAATGCATGACAATGTACACACGTGCTTCCTAGCACCAACTTTTATAGTAAAACGACATTCGAGAAAAAATCTAATAAATTTACACAACGCACCCAATCAGAACGGAACACGTAACTGAAACTCATAAATATAAAAAAAGGAACTTTCTAGAATAACTACAATAGTGTACAAAAATTTGACTGCTCATTTCGGCCCCAAATCCTAGTGTGTAATGACGTCACACAACAGTATGGCAGACCGTTCATGACCTTTCATAACATGCAAAGAACGGCCGCTAATTTCACACTCACAGAAAACAACTATGACTAAAAAAAAAAATCAGCTTTACTACCGCTATTCTCCGTGCGACTTTACTAGAAGCTTCCGGACTAAACTTAGCGTATCATAACAAAGCCAATTCTGCTATCTGCGCGAACAATAGAGAATCTCACTGAAAAGGTACGTGATATGTAACCATGATAGCTCAAATAAATATCGGATCGTTTCCTATGATTAACACATGCATGCTCTCACAGAACAACACACCCACAATCGTAACAGAGTTACAGATGACGATTCCGGAATTGCAAGCCTCAGGAAGGAGAAACACCCGACCTATTCATTGAGAGAATCAGGACTTACCTGGAAAAATGGATAGAGCTGGCTGGTTTAAACAAAGAGTACCAGGACCTGTGTGACCTCATCATCAAAGAACAAGTCTTCAGCGCATGTTTTAATGACCTGGCAGCCCACCTCAAGGAGCAAAAGGACCTGTCCTGAAGGCCCTTGCAGACTTGGCTCAAAGATACCTAGACGCCCACAACATTTAGTTCGGGTCCAGTAAGCCGCAGCTTGTATTTACACTAGCAGAGGAAAACCACGAAGTCAGAGACACCCCAAAACACATGCCAATGGAGAGCCTGACATGTTTCCTGTGTGGAAAGAAGGGACACAAGGCGATACAGTGTCCTTCCAAAGATGCTCCTCAAGGCGGTAACACCAGAAGGCCCAATCAAGATCGCGGGACAACAGGCAGAAATGGTACCACGTCTCAACACAGAGCCGCTGCTGTACTGACCAATGATGTGACATTATCTAGTGACTGAGTCTGGAGAAAGGCGGGCGACACCGGAGCTGACTGAGTCTTTCAGGAAGAGTGGACGCATTCCAGTTGGCGATGGGGCAACATTCCTACCAGTTTCCAACATCGCGCTGCCTGAGAGTGGAGACCTGAAACCTGTGCCGTTACCACGAGAAGTCAAGCAAAGAAGAGTCACCAGACCATCCCTCTAAAAGTGGCTGACAATACAGAAGCAGCCATAGTGAATAGAGACAAGCTGGTGATACTACAGAGAGCCGACCATGCGCTTGACAAGTTCTGAGGTCAAATGGAGCCCCGTGACACGAAGAGGGAAGGAGATAACCTTCGAAACCAGAAAGGATATCCTTTACTGTGTATTCAACAGTCATGGAGACAAGCCTGTCCGTCAAGTGGTGGTCCCTGAACCCCTGAGGAAGCAGGTGATGAAACTGGCCCATGATTCCATCTTAGGAAGACACCTGGGAATCAGCAAGACCCTCGACAGGATCCGAGCAGTCTTCTACTTGCCTGATATGGGGGGGCGACATCACCAGATTCTGCAGATTGTGCGATATATGCCAGAAGACAATCTCCAAAGGAAAGGTGCTCAAGGTTCCTCTTGAGAAGATGCCACTCATCGATATGCCTTTCAAGCGGGTAGCTGTGGACCTGGTGGAGCCAATATCTCCCCCAAGTGAAGATGGTCATCGCTACATTCTGAACCTGGTGGACTACGCTACATGTTATCCTGAGGCCATATCATTAAAGATTGACACTCGAACAGTGGTAGAGGCGCTCTCTCGACATGTTCAGCCGTTTGGGAATTCCTGAGGAGATCCTGAGTGATCTAGGGACCCAGTTCGTCTCTGAATGCATGGTGGAAGTCAATCGGCTATTGACTTTTGAGCATCCGACACCTCACTACGACCCCTTACCACTCCATGTGTAACAAGTTGGTTGAAAAGTTCAACGGAACATTGAAAGCTATGCTAAAGAAACTGTGTTCTGAGCAGCCAAGATTGTAGCATAGATACATCAATGCCTTGCTCTTTGCATACCATGAAGTTCCTCAAGGTTCGACAGGTTTCTCCCCTTTGAACTGCTACTGTATGGCAGAACTGTAAGGGACCAATGCACATCCTGAAGGAGCAGTGGACCAAGGACATCGACGCGCCTGAGGTAAAGATCAACTACCAGTATGTCTTCGACCTGAGAGAGAAGCTGGAGGATACCCTCAGGATGGCTCGAGAAGAATTGGAGAAGGTGCAGAACAAGGGGAAACATTATTATGACTGTTAAGCTAAACCTCGATGGTTCCAGCCAGGTGACTAGGTGTTGGTTCTTCTCCTCACTAACAACAAGCTCCTGATGCAGTGGAAGGGACCGTACGTAGTTCACACAGTGGTTGGCATCAACGACTACAGAGTCAAGGTCAACAACAAGATAAAGACTTACCACGCTAATCTGCTGAAGAAGTACATCGAGTGAGGTCGTCAGGGCAAACCACAACAAGCAGCATCGGTGCGTCTGGCTGCTGACGAGAGACTAGACGATGAGAACCTTTTCGACCTTAATGAACTCCGCCACAAGGAGGGTGTAGAAGACATCCAGTTTGATCAGAACTTGACCCAGGCACAACAAGAAGAGCTGAGGGTCCTAACTACGGAGATCAAGCATCGGTTTACACCTGACCCAGGGACAACAGGTAAAGATCAGCTACCAGTATGTCTTCGACCTAAGAGAGAAGCTGGAGGATACCCTCAGGATGGCTCGAGAAGAATTGGAGAAGGTGCAGAACAAGGGGAAACATTATTATGAGGTTAGCATGAGCTTAATCTGACGTCAAACAAGCCGGGTTCGCAGCAAGCCCTATCGTCTTTCTTATAACATGAGGGACGAATTGAAAAAAGACATCAAGGAGATGCTGGACCTGGGAGTCATCAGGGAATTCAAGTCACCAGTGGTCATCGTGAAGAAACTAGATGAATCCAATTTGGTGAGGTTGGACCATCATACGCTCAATAAGCGGACAGTATTCAACCCTGGACCATCAACCTTTGAACTATATGAACTGTGCCCATCTCATGTTTTAGTGATGTTCTTGCAGAACTTTGACATTAAATTACAGTCTATCAAGGGTTTGCAGAACTTTTGGAGTGGATTACCTGAGCAGAGCAGCTTAAAGAAACACTTCTTTGTCCAGAACATTTTAAAGGGACTGTGATAGGATTATTTTAGAGTAGTTGATTTAATTTGATTTTTGATGTAAAATTGTTAGTATTCATAGTTTTGTGTAGTTTAACACATCCACAACCATATTTTGGAGATTTGAGAAGAAATTTTATGAAATTGTGTACGTTTGTGGTTGTGTTATTCTTTGAGAGCATATGTGTGTTAATCATAGGAAAGATCCGATATTCACTGGAGTTATTTTGGATAAGAATCACGCACCCTTTTAGAAGGATTCATTTTCTTTAGCACGGAGAACTGCGATCAATTTTTGTTATGACGCGTACTTTCGTTACGATGAGACTGGAAGGTTCAAGCAGGGTTGCGATCTTTATAGTGACCTCATATATAACATCAAAGTATTGACAACATTTCATAACAGTGTATTACAGGCGCTTAAATAGTAGCGGAATTTTGTAGTTCATTCTAGTGAATTCTTTTTCATCAATATTAATCAGTTTTAGTTACGTTTTCTGATCTGATTGGTTGTGTTGTGCGAATTTGCTGGATTATTCTGGAAATCTGTAATAGTATAAAAGACAGTGATAGGAAGTATTTGTGTACATTGTATGAGAGACGCAGTGTGTCAAAAGTGTTGATGCATTGTAGAGGAGGCAGTGTATCAATGTTGGTGCATTTGCGAATGCATTGTGTGGAGATCGCATCGCTGCAATAAAATATTGTTGGAACTGTTACTCCCGAGTGGTCTACAACCTTGTGCCACATGTGAATTACAGCCGAGTGAAGTTTCTTTACAAGAACCCTACGTGCGTGCATCTGGTGTGATTGTATCATACTACGACTACGACTACGACGTAACAAGCACCCCCTCCCCTCCCCCATCCCGCACTCTTCAAAATGCTATATTAGAGTTCTTTTTTGGGGAGATTGGACCCCCTGCCACCCCCCACCCTCTTTGATATTTCAGTGTGTGGGGAAAATGTGTAAGAGTCCTCCCCCCACATCCCCCTACCCCCCCCCCCCCCCCCCCACCACCACCACCAAAGGCATTTTTTTCATTTTGCAGCCATTGTGAAGCAAGGCCTGGCGTCAGAAGGACCAGAGGTAACTAATCCCCCCGCCCCCCACCCCCCCTGCATAATGGTTAAATATTTACCATGCATTTGCGATGAGCAGCCAGAGATTTTCCATCCACAACTGCATTATACAGTTTCCCACAAATTTCAGTGGCATCTTCCCCTTGCCCACAAAAGGCACACTTCAGCTGCTAAACATAGAAATGAAAACAAAGACAAAGTATAAAACAAGACAGGCACACGTGTATGACCGATTTACATATGTGTGACCTTTGTGACAAGGGCTGGCTTCTGCAGCAGCAAAATCCATTGTTTTTTGAAAATGTTAGCATTTGTTTCCTCAAAAACATTACCGATGACATGACTATATGGAAGTGTCTACTACTTACTCAATTTTAGCCTAAGAACCCGTTGTGTTACAACACAAGCCGGGAGGCACTATGGGAACCCCCAGAGAGGCTGAGAGTTGTCTCCCGTCCCTGCCCATCCGGTTCCGTGTCACGTGGTGACAACCAGTCGTTCTACTTCGCTCACGCTGTGCAGACGTGTTTCACCGTTAGCCTTGGACGCTGACTGTGTATGGTGCGACCGGTCCACCCAGTCGTCTGCACTTGTTCTGGCTTCGGACTTCAGTGCTTCACCGGCGTCGCTGCCTGTTCTGCCTTCGGTGAGGGCTTCATTCCGGTGCTACCGGCCTGTCTCTTCTGCGCCTTCCTAGGAGTGGCCCGGTGTTCGCGGCGCGGACTCTTAGGATCCCCCCCCCCCCCCCCCCACCGCCCGCCGTCGCACATTGTGGGTGTGTTGGAGGTTCCTTCCCCCCGTCCCCGCTTCAACTGAGAGGTAAGGTAGCGGTAATGGCCCTCGGCTGGCCCCTGGGCTGGGCGCCAGCTTCGTTCAGAGGCACTTCGTTTCGCTTGTGCTTCATTGTATCATGGTGCGCCCGACGCAGGTCTTAGCTTAGCGGGCCCCTCGTGCCCTCGCAGTTAGCATGTTATTAGCGCCAGCTTCGTTCAGAGGCACTTTCTTCACTTGTACTTGTTGTACCATTGTGCGCCCCACACTCGTCTTAGCTTGGCGGGGCCCCTCGTGCCTTCGCCGTTAGCGTGTTGTTAGCACCATCTTCGTTTAGAGGCGCTTTGTTCGCTTGTACTTGTACCATTGTGTGCCCCACGCTCGTCTGAGCTTGGCAGGGCCCCTCGTGCACTCGCAGTTAGCATGTTGTTAGCGCCAGCTTCGTTCAGAGGTGCTTCGTTCGCTCGTACTTGTTGTACCATTGTGCGCCCCACACTCGTCTTAGCTTGGCGGGGTGCTCGTGCCCTCGCCGTTAGCGTGTTGTGTCCGACATGTGTGGCAGCGGCGTCAACCAGAGGCGCTTCTTGCGCTCGGGTGGTTCTTCGTGGCGAACGCTTGGTTTGTTGGCGGGGCCCCTCAGTGCCCACGCTCGGTCACCTATTATGTCTGGTATGTGTTGCAGTTGCCTGCTTGCAGTACGGCGACTGACGATGGCCGCAGGATAACCACAATGTCGGTCTCCGCGGGACTGGTGCTCGTCTGTCCGCGCCTGGGATGGCTGCTTGACCTGGCACGAGCTACGGCAGCCTACAGAAGGAAGCACCTGTGAACCTTGCCGACGCGAGCGCCGTCGAGCGACCGGTCGGTTCCTTTGCCGCCCCCCCAACCCCCCTCTGTTCCGGAAATGTGATTACACGCGCCCGCCCTGACCTTGTGGAACCGATGACATGTCAGACTTTTACGCCCAGCACTTACCACAGGACTGCGTCCACTGCCAAGCCCGCTGACTCTTCCGAGGGTCGTATAGCCGGCAGAGTGCCCGCCTCACTGAGCCCAGCCTGCAGAGACACGCTTCGCGCCTTACGTTGTTCACTGGCAGTCCTGGTATGTCTCTCCTCAACAAGCCCGCTGACTCTTCCGAGGGGTTACATAGCCGGCAGAGCGCCCGCCTCATTGAGCCCGGCCAGTAGAGACTTGTGCCCCATCGTCCACCGTGGCGCCCACCCTCTACTCCCAGAGAAGCGACCGCACGCACCCTCACCGACCTGGTGAATCGGATGACACACCGGACACGTGAGCCCAGCCGTTCTAACACGTCTGAAGCCACCCTGATACCTGCATGGTCAAAGAGTCTGGCCTGCAGAGACGCGCTTCGCACCGTCGTCCTCTGGCTGTCCTGGCTTGTCTAGCCTCGGAACAATCGCTGACTCTTACGAGGAGTCATATAACTGGCTGAGAGCCCGCCTCTCAGAGACCGCCCGGCAGAGACCTGTGGCCTTTCATCTGCGGACTACTCTAGACCCTCTCGCTTGTCCCGGAACAGCGTGGGAAGGACCGCGACGTGCGACACCCCAGCGGACGCAGCCCTCGGCCTACGGGCTTACCACGGTGATTACATCGGGTCTCAACTGTTTTCTGACGTTCCTCGACGTTGGCGCTCCCGTCTTCGCAGTCGCTGCAGCCCCCCCACCCCCACCCCCCCAACCCCCCCTCCGCTCAAGAGGTAGGATCCACTTTGTTGACGCAGGACGGCAGGTTCGGAGTGTCAAGTCGCTTCCACAGCCCTCTGCCTTCGGGACGCCTTCCCCCCAGCTCCCACGGTCCGGCTTCCGGGACTACGACTTCATCTCTGACCGTCGCTGGCCGGCGGGACTCTACCTTGCCTTCAACAGGACTCGTGGGCAGCCCTACCTGGTCCTCTCCTGCTCCCTTCGGCCTTGGACCCTCCGGCTCTGTGCCAGATGGCGGCGCCGCTCTCGTCAACGCGCCCTTCCCCGGGGCTTGGACTAGACTGCGTCACTTGTCCGGAACTCCTCGTCTTGTTCGTGTTTCCTGGAGCTGCTCTCCCTACGATTCGTCCGCAGCATCGAGGACGCCTGGCGCCCTTCGTGGTCGCCCTTCTCGGAGATCTCCTCGTCCTCGTCCTTCTGGGCGGCGTTTCTTCGTCGGTCAACGCCGTGCCTGCCGCCGCCTTGTGACCTGTTGCGTCAGGATGCCGTGCTTCTGGCCCGGCTGTGGACTTCCCTCCGACCTGGGATTCCGGCGACTCCTGGATCCGCGTTACCATCGCAAAGGCCCTTCGGATGACTTTGCGCCCACCACCGCTGCGTCGCTCCAGCTGTGGTCTGAGATTCCACCCAACGAGCTCAAGCTGACACCCTTCGTGGAGAAGTCGGCGCGCTCCTAAATAAGGTCGCCTCAGAGGTCGGATTGCACCACGACTCCCCAGTCTTCTACAGCCGCCAGAGGGCCCTCCTACAGCCTGTGGACTTCGCGGTCAGTCTGGTTCTTCCGACGCTTGCTCTGCGTCCTCTTGCACCCCGCCTCCTGGAGGTATCTCCGCCTTGCCTTCGACGGCGTGTTCTACCAGTTCGGGCCTCCCGTTCCATCTCAACTTCAGCCTTGGGTTCTCTCCCGCTTCATAGACCACATAGTCGCCTCGACCCGGCTGTCGTCTGCCAGTCCGACTTCGAACTACGTAGACGACCTCCTCCTACGCAACCAGTCGGAGGCCAACCTGTTGACAGACTGGGACGCCTGCTTTGCCTGTTACCGCTGTTGGATTTCTACCGTGGGCAAGTCAGACCTCAATTCCCCACGCCGCTTTTTCCATCTCAGCATGGAATTTCCAACCTACCTCAACCGAGTCCATGTACCAGAGCTACGGATCCAGAAGTTTGCCGCCCTAGCCGGCCAGTTGGCCCAGGAGGATGCGGCCCCCTGCCAGAGTGTGGCTTCAGCTTCTCGGCTTATGAATGCTGCGGCGGATCTCCTCCCCTCGGTCGTCTTACTCCCGGCCGCTACAGCTGCACCTCCTGCTCCATTGGCATACGTCCTCCGGCGACATAGCAGCCCTGGTTCCTGTGACTCAGATGCTGCGTCCCCGTCTCTGGCATTGCACGGATACTTCCTGGCTCACGTCGGGAGTTCCCCCGGCCTCTCCGCCCCCTCAGCTCTCCCTCTGTGTCGATGCAAGTCTCCCCGAGTGGGGTGCCCTCCTACTACCGTGGTTCCTCATGACATCCGGCTCCTGGCCTCAGAGCTGACGGACAAGCACATCAACTGGTTGTTGCGGCAAGCGGTCTGGCAAGCCCTCATGGCGTGGGAAGCTCACCTCTGTCACCAGGAGCTACTCGTCCTCTCAGACAACATGACAGTGGTTTCCTACTTTCGGAAGCAGGGCGGAACGCTCTCCCCTGCCCTGGGCATGCTCCTCTACTGTCTGATGCGCTGGTGCGAGGACCGTAGCATTTCCCTCCGAGCTCGACACAGTCCAGGACACCTGAACGTTTGGCCGACTCTCTCCCAGCGCGGCCTGTTACTGCTCACGGAATGGACGCTCTGCAGGGGCATCTTTCGGATGATCTGCGCTCATTGAAAGACGCCTAGGATCGACCTTTTCGCCACGAGGTGGAATCTCCAGCTTCCCCTCTTGGTCTCCACGATCCCAGGCCCCCTTGCCTTAGCAGTCGCTGCGCTCTCCATCCCCTGGGACGGTCTCATCACGGGCGCTTACCCCCCGACAGTTCTCGTTCTCAAGTCCTCCTCAAGCTTCGAGGATGCTAGGTGGTCGGCTAGTTGGTCGCCCCATTCTCCTGGAACCGGTCTTGGACCACCGACCTCCTCAGCCTCGCCATAGCTCACCCCCCCCCCCCCCCACCTTGCTCAAGCAGCCCCGCCAGCCGCTGTTCCACCCTTGCCTAGAGCGGCTCCTCCTTCACACCTGGAGATTGTGCGGCAAGCCCTCACCACTGGAGGCTTCTCAAGTGCAGCGGTGGAAGCGATCGCTACTGCCCGCAGACCCTCGACCAGGCGCGTCTACAAGGGAATATGGTGAGTACTGTGTTCCTGGTGCGACGACCAGCGCCTCTCCCCCACCGAACTGACGAATCCCCAGCTCACGGACTTCTTCCCCTGGCTCTTCGGAGACCAAGGTTTGGCCCCCATCACCATCGGCGGGTACCTGTCTATGGTTGCCGACTCCTACCGGCACCTCAGCTGCCCGGACCCCGGCGACTGCAAAGACTTCGCCGACCTTATGACTCACTTTGGCCTGCAGCGTCCAGTCCCCCGCTCCCTCATCCCTCGCTGGGACATACCCTGGGTACTGACGTGGCTTAACTCTGCCAGATTCGAACCACTGCCTTCGGCCCGCTTGGCGGATGCGACTCGTAAGACTTGCTGACTGTTGGCCCTTGCCACCGCGGCCCGAGTTAGCGAGCTACACACGCTGTCAACACGCCCTGCCTGCCTGCAGTTCCGACCGGATGGTTCCATGCAGCTCTTCACGGACCCTGCCTTCCTTGCCAAGACCAGGTCTCCTCTGACCGTGCCTCACGGCCGCTGAGAAAGGTTAACTTTCCCCAGGAGACCAGGCAACAAGATCCGGTGCACACCCTTCGCGTTTACCTACGCCGATCCAAAGCCGTCCGGAGGGGACGCTCACGCCTCTTTCTACCATTGAACCCAGGCAGAACTGACATATCAGCCCAGACGATATCTTCCTGGCTACGCTGGGTCATACGGTCCACCTACCAGGACCTCTCCCCGAGGGAGCACAGAGGCTTAAGATATGCGCACACAAGGTACGAGCCATGGCCACGAGCGTCGCTTTCGACCGGAACTGCGTTGTCAAGGACATCGTGGTGGCCGTGGGCGGGAGGGCAGAATCGACCTTCGCCCGCGTCTACCTCAGGGATCTGGCAGGCCAGCGACACAACCTTGCACTGGTGGGGGACACCACTACACCGCAACACTCCCTCCCGGCGCCGCAGGGGCACACTTAGCTAAAATTGTCGGGAGTTTGCGGCAGGGAGAATGGCTCCGCCTATAGCTCTTGGCACGGGTGTTTTGGGCGCGGCACACTCCTCCTTCTCGCAATTCTTCCATACAGTCATGTCATCGGTAATGTTTTTGAGGAAACAAATTAATTTTTCTCTAAAATATATTTTTTTCGAAAAATACTTACTGATGACATGACTTGGAGGACCCTCCCACCTGCCCCGCTTGCCGCTGGTGAGCTAAGTATTCCGACTGGTTGGTCACCACGTGACATGGAACCGGATGGGCAGGGACGGGAGACAACTCTCAGCCCCTCTGGGGGTTAACCGGTTCTCCGAGTGCCTCCCGGGTTGTGTTGTAACACAACGGGTTCTTAGGCTAAAATTGAGTAAGTAGTAGACACTTCCATATAGTCAAGTCATCGGTAAGTATTTTTCGAAAAAATGTATTTTAGAGAAAAATTAATTTTTCACACATCTGTCAACCCCCCATGGCCCTTTACCTTTGTGATGAGTCGACTAAATTAGTAGGCATAGGAAGGTCTTATCATCAGCTATCTTTGTGCCAAATTTGGTTGAAAAATTTGCAAAAATGTTGATAATACCTACAATTTTATCAAAAATCAGCATTTTACACACATTTGCCAGCCTCTTGTGACCTTTGACCTTTCCGAGGGGTCATCAAAATTAGTACGCATAGATAGCTCCTACCATCAGGTATCTCTGTACCAAATTGGGGTTTGAAGTTGTGAATTGTATTTGAGAAAAAACATCTTTCGTCAAAATATGGTTATTTTTTTTACCTATTACCTGAGCTCTCATGACCCTTGACCTTTCTGATGGATCAACCAAATTAGTGTGCATAGAAAGGTCTTCCCATCAGGTATCTCTGTAGCAAGTTTGGGTTTAATGTTGTGAATAGTTTTTGAGAAAAAAAGATCTTTTGTTAAAATATGTCTATTTTGGGCCTATTTCCTGAGCCCTTGTGACCCTTGACCTGTCTGAGGGGTAATCCAAACTAGTATGCATAGATAGGTCTTACCATCAGGTATCTCTGTAGTATGTTTGGGTTTGAAGTTGTGAACAGTACTTGAGAAAAAACATCTTTTGTCAAAATATGTCTATTTTTTTACCTATTTCCTGAGCTCTTGTGACCCTTGACCTTTCCGAGGGATCAACCAAATTAGTATGCATAGAAAGGTCTTACCATCAGGTACCTTTGTACCAAGTTTGGGTTTGAAGTTGTAAATAGTATTTGAGAAAAAATAAATTATGTCAAAATACAGCGGTTTTTTTTTTTTTACATATTTCCTGAACCCTTGTGACCTTGACCTTTGCGAGAGTCACTCAAATTAGTATGTTTAGAAAGGTCTTGCCACAAAAAATCCTTGGGCCAAGTTTGAAGAATGTGGCTTGAATAGTCTCCGAGAAAATGACAACATTAAAGTTTACCACGGACGTTCGTGGACGGACAGCGGACTGACGACCACTGGCCCAAAACATCGACTCACTTTTGCTTCGCATGTGAGCCAAATATGCAGGACCCAAAGTGTGAAAGGCTGTCAGGCCACGCTGGCTGCAGTTGAATTGCACACTGTTGTGTGCAGGCCAATAAACTGCACCCAATGTTAGCAAAATGACCTTCTGCTTGTGGGTGTTTCATATAAAGCAAGTACAATTTTAATATTATCCATACAGACTTTTATCTAGCTTTATTGCTCTGAACGAAATGTAGAATTTACATGAATGCCTGAAGTCACAGTGGTTAACAAACCATGTACATCTATGCCTCCTGCAAACAAAATAGTTAGTATAGTTGTGCCTCATAGTGAGGAAGTTGTGGGCAGTAAGTTGTTTGGTTAGTTCGGGTTTAACGTCCACAGCACCAAGGTGATCATGGACGGCCCTGACGGGTGGGTTATGGGGGAAAGGGAAAACAATTGCCTATGGAGTACGACCTGAACACTGATCAACTCAGGCACACTCCAACTGTGCCACTTTGATTTACCAGGACCTTTCAACGGACATGCTATTGAACAAATCCGTTTTTTTCCCCTGGATTGGCAGTAAGTGAATGACTGCTAAGTCTGCAAATCAATCATCAACTATTAATGCATCCTGCCCCTATTTTTTTCCTTTATTCTAAAAAACCCCAGATTTTTCATGATCATAAAGTATTGTACTAACAAGCATGAGGAAAAAGATTTACAACACAACTGTGTTTCTTGCACCTGCACACATCTTTTGACCTTCTCACTACTGGGTACACGCATGTAAGGAGTCACCTTGGTTGCTGCTTTACACATCTCAAACTAACTGCTGAAGCTGAACTACAGATGAAAACATTGATTAGATAGATCATAATTATTTTATTATTTAAAAAAAAGAAAAAAAGGTGGCCTTTATTGCCTGCTTCGCGTTAACTCATTCTGCCCATGACTCACCACAGCAAAACATGGCTTGACCATAATAGTTCAAGGGTGGCGGCAGAATAGCTTGGCGCCAAGCTATTCTGCCACCACCCTTGAACTATCATGGTCGATCTGTCGCCTGAACTGTAATGCAGTCCTCAGAGGATAACACCAAAATGTGGGTATTTCGTACCTCGGGCACAATGAGTTAAACCCTAATAAGTAACCTAATAACAAAGATGCAAAGATTCTATAAGCTCATTGTACACATTACAGTGGGAAGTTAAAAAAAAGTACCCTAAACTAGCAGCTGACAGACAAGATCTTTAAAGCCTCATGTGGCCTCATAGATAAAGGGGCTCATTAAGCTTTATGTTTCTTGATGATTACATTTATGTCCATGCTCCTGACACAGAACAACTCTTGGTCCTTCTGTCAATCACTTCATAGGTTTCATTTACTGTCAATGACAATCAATGGATTAAAGCCCAGAGCATCCACACACAACACAAACTGACACCACACACCTGCAGCTACTGGTACTGTAAACAGTTCAATGAATTTACCTGTCCTTTGGTTTGGGGTGATGCCGACGCAACAGATTTATGGTTTGATCTCTTTGTGTGCTCCTTGGTATTAGAGGCAGCCTTCTTCGATGGGGACATGGTTTTTGCAATACGCCAGAAACAACGTTCACAATAGAAGCCACTTTTACCTGGGAAAAGTTGACTACGTCTACGTCTCTTCCAACCTCTAGAATTCTTCTGAAATGGTTGTTGGCATTTTTTGCAAGTCGGACGTTTGTTTTTTACACCAGAGACCTCCATTGAAGATGCCTGTTTCCTTCAGATCTGTAAAATATCAGCCACATGAAATAAACACTCGTACTAATGATTATCTACCCTTATTTGACAAAAGCAAAAAGTCCTTTTGTGAAAAGTGAGATTTAAATTGTAATACATGAAAACTTGCATTTTACAACAGGCATACTAGCTTTTGCCAGATCAGATCAGGGTATATTTTACATTTTAATTCTGAGAGTGCTCTGCAGTGCTAATGCCATGGAATTCCAGGCTAGTGAGCTTGCATTGCGTCATCAGGACATCAGCTGCCCTTTTTGCGACTGCAAGGCTCACTAGATCTATAAAAGGGGGATTGGAGAGATCGAGGAATGACAGACATATCATTTTGAACCTTCCACACTGAAACACCCATTGCAAAAAGCAATAGGGACTACCCCCAGGCGCCCCGCAGTCTACTTGACTATATCCAGGCCACCCCATTCTTGTGGTGGGTATAAATATACTCACAATCGACATTGGACCTGCTATTGTGTAGATTTAGGTTTGTTGCCTATGACCAGTTTCATCCCAGGGGGTGGGGAGGGGGATGGGGGGAGGGGGGCTCATCAGGTAGGCATATGGCGTAACCTGACAATTGCTAACACAATGCCAGTACTACATTGCACTTCCAGAATTACTGGTAGTGGTAGCACCCCTAGTACAGTGCGGAATGCATCCCTAAAGCTTTTTCAAGTTTTTGTGGGGTTTCAGTGGAAGAAGACAGTCTATTTTTGAAAAGGCAACAACCTAGGCAATGTGGCGCGATTATTTTTAAATTTCAGTACTTCTAGTACTGACGTTTTGTTTGCAATTGTCAGGTTACACCACAGCGCTGTTCAATTAAATTTGCGGTTCAAACATGCACATGATGGAGTGAGGTGGCAATGGACACTTGTAAAAACCAAAAACTCTGTTGCATTCTTCTCTGTATTTTACATGCTTAGCAGTCACCTATTTGGTCGTGATTTTTTGTTTAACAACAACAACAGCAAAAAAGCTGATATCATCGTTCAGAGTTTCACATCACTGCAATGGATAAATCCAAGAGACTTCTGGCATTCTGGAGCAATACAAGGTGAAAACTGCTAATAATGACATCCACCTACAAAGTCTAGCTTTGATCATTCACCAAAGCGCATCCTACAAATTAGGACCATTGACAAAGAAGCACATGAGACAGTGTTACGATTGTGGTTGTGTTGTTCTGGCATTCTGGAGCAATACAAGGTGAAAACTGCAAATAATGACATCCACCTACAAAGTCTAGCTTTGATCATTCACCAGAGTGCATCCTACAAATTAGGACCATTGACAAAGAAGCACATGAGACAGTGTTACGATTGTGGTTGTGTTGTTCTGGCATTCTGGAGCAATACAAGGTGAAAACTGCAAATAATGACATCCACCTACAAAGTCTAGCTTTGATCATTCACCAGAGCGCATCCTACAAGTAGGACCATTGACAAAGAAGCACATAAGACAGTGTTACGATTGCGGTTGTGTTGTTCCATGAGAGCATGCATGTATTAATTGTAGGAAACGATCCGATATTTATTTGAGCTATCATGGTTGCGAATCACGTACCTTTTCAGTAAGATTCTTTATCGTTCGCGCAGATAGCGGAATTGGCTTTGTTATCATCATCTCCGCCCGACCGCACAACATCACTATCATTCAAGTATACGCTCCAACAGCAGATCATGATGATGAAGAATTAGAAGAATTTTACGAACAACTGGACAACATCATCAAGAAAACACCTAAGAAAGACATTCTGACTGTCCTCGGTGACTGGAATGCAAAGATCGGCCCTGACGCCTACCAACAATGGGCAGGAACAGCTGGCAAGTTTGGCCTTGGAGAAACAAACGACAGAGGCCTGCGACTTTTAGAGTTCGCACAGAGTCACCGTCTCACCGTTGCTAATACCCTCCATCCACACAAGAAGTCAAGAACAGTGACATGGCAATCGCCAGGAGGCCTGGTCCATAACCAGATTGACTTCATCTTGCTGCCTCGACGATTCAAATCCAGCATTAACAAAGCACAAACGAGGTCCTTTCCTGGCGCTGATATTGGCAGCGACCACAACCTCGTCCTTACTAGCCTCAAGTTGAAGCTGGCATTGAAACGAGATAGCAAGAGCCCTCGCATCAGATTCGACCTCCAGAAGCTAAAAGACCCGGAAGTAGAAGAGCTCTTCCAAGCCCAGGTGGGAGGCAGATTTGCAGCCTTGGCTACTTTGGACTGTGACGTAGACACCCTTGCTGGAAATATAAAAGAGGTGTTACTTTCTACAGCAGAAGAAGTGCTGGGGAAGCAGAGGAAGCGCAAACAGCCCTGGGTCACCGATGACATCCTCGATCTCTGTGATGAGAGGAGAGCCTGGAAGAAAAAGAGAGGCCAAGACCTCACATCAGCAAACAAGTACAGACTTGTCAACAAGAAGATCAGGAAGAGGATGAAAGAAGCCAAAGAAGATTGGATTGAAGACCAGTGTTGTAGCGTGGAAGAGGGCATGGCAAACGGCAACAGCAAGAAGGCTTATGAAACGCTAAGGACCCTCACCAAGACTCAACAGCGAACAGCCACAGTCATCGAAGACAGCAGCGGCCAACTCCTTACGGAAAACACTGCTGTACTAAACAGATGGACTGAGTACTGCCGAGACTTGTATAACTACAAGGCTGAGCCAGACACCAGCATCCTCCAAAACAACCAGGCTGGGGCCAGGAAGGCTGAAGACCTGCCAGTGTTAGCTGAAGAGGTGGAAGCAGCCGTACGCGGCCTGAAGGGAGGAAAGTCTCCAGGTGTAGACAACGTACCTGCTGAACTGTTGAAACATGGAGGAGAAGTAACAACGAAGGTCCTCACTACACTCTGTCAAAAGATCTGGGAGCAAAAGAAATGGCCAGTAGAATGGACACAGTCTCTAGTGATCCCGCTCCCCAAGAAAGGA